>WBNM01010520.1:373319-439350 GCA_013399055.1 Ramphastos sulfuratus | reverse complement strand
GGGGGGGGAGGGAATAGTCTCCTAACACCTATTCCATAATTTTTTTAGTTCATTAGACTTCAACTCACTCCACTATGTCCACCGCATGCACAGAAATGTGTGACATCTTTAAGTGATTTTTTTTTCCTATAAAGCTTTCAGAGAAAGTACCAAGAACACTGACTCCTGTGTCTGTGCAGGGCCTGAAAGGTATCAAAGTTCTGTAGATGTGGAGGGAGAACAGTGAAGTTTTGAACAATGAATAAAATGAGCTTGAAAGCTTCTTCCCTACAGCAGTTCTCACAAATGAAAGCACTGAGAATTTTACAGTACTACGCTACCCTAGAGAAAACTGAAAAAGGGAGTTGTTTCTACATCTGTGATTGTGGATGAACACAAATCAAACTCAAACCAAGTTATCGCTGTTTGCCTGTATCTGCAGACAGACAACTCAGTAGCTCTTTTGCCATTCATAACTCTTTCAAGTACAATAATTACATTTACCTGATGCCTGCACATTTTGCTGTTAACTGAGGGCAGCAGAGAAAGCTCACAAAATTCTGATTATATCTCTGAAACTTTGTCTTTTCTTAGGCAGTGAGGACTCAAAAACAAATACTTGGGGAAGATTGGAGGTCTTCCATTAGCACAATGTTCAAAAGTTCATCCACAACCCGCAATTCCAACTCAAGGCTCTGTCCTGACCATATCTTGCTCATAGGAAACTGTATCAGTTAAACTGCCAAAACTGAGGCGAAGATGGAGGGCAAACTAGTATCGTAACTACATCATGGCACCTGCTGAGCATAGGTCTGGGGGACAGTGAGGTCCAGATAAACCTAATAGCCTGTGAAGACTGAGGTAGGGAAGCTTCATCAGGTATCGATCTTTCCTGGTTCGTATATCCTGTAGGCTATAATGTCATGCTATGGAATGCCATGGCATACATCATGATATTGGCAGTCATTTTGATAAATACATGAATACATTCATTTCTCAGAGGTTTAAAAAAAAAAAAAAAAAGTGTACTGGGAAAAGAGAAGTGGTTCCTATATAAAAAACACAATCCAGTCTCCTGTTTCTACTGTTTCCTATTTTTTTGTTTCCTATTTATTTATAAACTGCAATCTCCCTTCCTCTCCCACCTGTTTTCCCTTCACTTGTTCTTTCTGCCCCATCAATTTCTTTTCTTCTTCAAGTTTCCTTTTCTCCATCTTTATCCCTGTTTTAACTTTCTTTTCGGTCTTCCTGCCTTCCTTCTATAGTTACAAATAATGTAACTTTTCCTTCTCTCACCTTTTCTATGTCTTTTTCCCCGTCTCTCTCCCTGAAGCCTTTTTACTGGTGTTTGTCTCTTGAATCTCATTCTTTGTCTTTCTCAATAAATTTTCTCCCTATTCCCCACTTGCCTCCTTCCTAGCTGAGATAAGCATTTGTCCCCAGGAAATGCCTGTCTGGGCTTGTCCCAATGTCCCTTTATTTTTTTCAGCTTTTGCAATTCTCAGCACACCTGTGTGCCTGAAGAAGCCATTCATCAATAAACACAGGCCATGCAGTTCACTGGAGAAAGTTCTCTGTGTGTGCATGTGCCTCCAATGTACTTTCCTTCTTCATCCACTGCACCTCCAAAGAAGCCTACTGTCACATGAAGGTAGTGGCTGGAATAACAGGCTACTTGGTACTGATGTTGCCTTCCCTCATCCTCACTTTCTCTCAGAGGGTGATAGTAACGGGAATTAGGGAGCCTAACAGACAGTCGTAGCTCCTGTTCCTCTTTTGCTATGCCAGGTACAGAGCACATAAATGTTTCAGTCCAGCCACCCAAACTCATCATGCTTTTAAGTCTCCAAGAGATGGAAGCGTACTCAAAGGCACAAGGTTGACAGAACTCCTGGTTTACTCTAGGAATAAGTAAAATCTCATCTGCCTAGAGAGTCCTGGCAGAGGACAAGATGCACTTTGCAAATTCTAGATGCAGAGCCCATTTTGAATTTGGAATGAACCTCAAACCCTACCAATGCTCAGAAACAGCATTTTGGTTACAAACACTGAAAGACTTTTAAAACTTTCTGTTTGGATTGCAGTTCAGATTCGGAAAACTGCAAATCTCAGGAAATGCTTCAAAGCAGTACATAGATTAGGGTTACAGTGTGCAGAGAATTAAATACTCAAATCAATGTGTTGTTGAACATGCCAACAAAAATACTACAGGCAAGCTGTAATGTAATGGAACAGAGCTCTCCATGCTACAAATCTAACTGTTGAGCTTTGTAAAGCAGCAGACAGCATAAAATATGAAAACAAATAACAGCTTAATAATGAATTACAGTAATCGAGTCAAGAGGAAACCAGGACATGAACTATGGCCTCAGAGCCTAACTGAGTTAAAATAGTACAGAGAGTGGAAATGTATAATTTCAGACAATTCTGATTGTTTATTTCTAAAGCTGAACTGAGTGCTTTTTAAAACTACACAACCAGAGTCCAGGGCTGTGTATTTCTCCCATTGATGCAATCACTAGCATCAAAATGGTGTGGCTCTTGTCCTGCCACAAGAGTAAATAATATAAGCACAGCAGCTATTCTTTCTACTGATAGCAATAATTCTTAGCACCACTGATTGAAATAAATTGCTGTGAAAACCACTTGAGTGGTTGGGCTTTTAAAAAATATTTTGCACTACAGATTTTGTTTTGCTACCATCATTTTCTGCTGTGTTAAAAAAAAAATACAGTTTCCCATTCAAATTCCCAAATAATGTCTTTTCTTTGATTTATCAACATATCAGGTTTCTGAGCATTTCTCAGCCTGCATAATATGCAAATACCATATTTTGTTCCTTCCCTCCACTTTAGTCCAGATTTTAAATGGTATTTAGATGCTGGAAGTTTGGTGTAGGCATTTTTAATCATCTTCAGTACCTAAGTGCCTCATTTATTTTTATTTTCAACATGTTTTAGGTGCATAACTATTCCAGGAAATCTCAGTATTTATCTAGACACTGAATAACAATAGCAACTGCAATAAAAATAACAAGAGCAATAAAAATAACAGTAATAATAAAAGACACCTTAATGTTTATTTTATCTACCTAAGTATGATTAGAAGCTTCCTTTGGATCATGCTCAAAATCTACATTCAAGAAATATTTGAAAGCACTTGAAAGCAGCATCTGCTGTGATATGTGTTGCACAAGGCCACTCACAAGCATTCATTTAGCTCACCAAAAGGACTCCACAGGTGACTTCTACAGGGAGAGGCAGGGTCCAGACTTTATTCTTTCCAAAATGAATCATTTCTAAGTAGGCCTTTTCCAGCCACTGAGGACACACGAAGGCTGCTGCTGGTGCCAGTTTGTCCCAGCACAGCCCTGTGCAGCCCAGCTAGCTCTGCACTGCCTGCCTGTGCCTCAGTGGCTGTGTCACCTCCTCTCACAGGCAGGCCTTGCCTCTGTCCCCTGTAACGATGCGACTTCCAAACTAGCCTGTGGACACATTGCCATCACCACAACAGCAAGGGGTCCCTGCAAGGGGTCCCTGCTAGGCCAGCAGCACACAGAGGACTCATGACACCATCTTAACATGTGAAATGGAAGCTGTAGAACTTGCCACTGTAGAAAGTGGCAAGTGATAGAAACTCCTGCAATGAGACAAATTCCACTTTCACAACTAACTTTGCTGAGACTGCAAAAGTCAGTGCAAGATCCGGGCCTATCTGTTTATAAACAACTTCAGACATGAGCAGGCACTAGGGTGCCATGAAGCTGCTGGCAAAAGCTGAGCTGTGTTTCCTGCTGAGGCTCCTCAGCCTCAGGTCAGGAGTGCAAAGTCCACTTTCCCTGTCACACCAAGGGCAGCATACAAAGGCTACCCTGGCTGCTGCTTCACCTAATCCCTGGAAAATCACATGCTAAGGGAGAACTTGCCAGATATTGGGAAAGGATACCATAACCAGTGAACCACAAGTGACAGTTAGCTAAAGTGAAAACAACCTGTCCCAGACAAGGAAGAATTGTTTAACATTCTTTATCCATCACAGTCCAAAGTATCATGGGAAGTTCTGATAAATACAAAACCAAACTTCATCTGAAGGCAGGTAGGACACACTGCACACTGAACAGACAGCCAGAATATAGTTACCCTCATTTTACATGGATTTTTCCATTTCTCCATTCATAACGCAGGTAGAATGACACATTGTAAATAAAATTGGGAGAAAACCAAAGTAAGAAAGTGTGAGCTCTGCAGAGGTGTTAAGGGTGATGCCACTAAGAAAGTAAAAAGTCAGAAGAGATACATCCTCTTGTTACGCTCTCTTCCATGTTATCTGCTTAATGAGACCTGCAAAAAGGAGATTTTTTTTCCAGCCATCTGCAAAGTTCAGGGTTTGCTCAGGACAGAACTAGGGAGCTAAGACAGCACAGCACTATTTTTGAGGCAATTCAAACCTAGCAGGATTCAGTCTTTCTACTTTTGAAGGAAGGAAAGGGGAGAGGAGAGTCAAAGGAAAGGGACTCTTAAAAGAATATATTGTTATTTCCTGTTAAAACTTTACTATTTGGATGTTCGAACGAGCATAAAGAAAATCTAAAAAGAGTTAGTGCACTCCTTACTGCAACTAATCCTTGAAGGCCAGGTTTACATGGCTTTTCAGTAGGAAAATTATGAACAGTAATTTGCAGTTGGTTGGGTAATGAAAGAAGAAAAAATTACCCAAAGCTGCTGGGAAATCATAATAGTGTATGGGTATGTAGTTAGATGGACTCAGTTCACAGGCATGAGAGCTACTGGATCAGATTTCTGGAATGGCCATTACAGAATTTGTAGTAGTAAAGATCACCATGTAAATCCCGACCTTTCCTCATCCTTCCCAGGGGAAACCACAATTACTTTTCATCTGGCTTGTGTAGACAGTTTTGGAAACAGGAAAAAGAAAAGCCATTTGAAGATGTAGGAGTCTCTGAGAGTAGCTGATGCTCTATCAGAACAAGCTCCACACATTGAATTTTAACATCAGACTGTCTCTTCTCTCACTGCTTTTTCTCTGTCATGTTCCAGTAATGACAAGCAGTGACTGAACTAACAGTGTTATGTACTTGAAATTAGAACAGATGTTGAATGCTCTTAAAATTCAGAGTTTTTCAGCTTTGCAAGCTCCAGTGGATGGACTGGCTACTGTGAAGCTTAATCCCGATTGCAAAAGCTCTCTTTGTTCTGTCTTGTCTGCTCATATGCTCATGATGTGTTACATCTCATAGAGAGACAGGCAGGACACATTGCCAGTGTTTGAAGTCGTCCATGTAAATAGAGGACCACCTCAAACAGGTTTTCTGCAGGAAGTGTAATGGCTCCCAAAGGTAGGGGAATAGCTGTACAGTCTTAATGAACAAGTTTTGGCAGAAGGAAGACATGGAAGACCACAAGTCATGAAAGTTGTAAGTGTTCGTGGCTCGGCTGCGCGCCACACAGCACACAGAGCAAAGTCTGCCCTGCCCACAGTGGGTGTCACAGGTAAGTGGGACACATAAGGAGCTGTGAGTCACAGGTCCTGCAAATGGTCATTAAATAGTTGGGTAGAAGTATGTCAAATAATGAAATGATGTAATGGACAAATGCTTATCACAAACATAGAAAATCCTGACCTCATTTCACATATGACTTCATCTCAGGTGACCTCACAAGTGCTGTTGCTCTACGACCTGCACAGCCTTGTATGTTTTATGTGCTTCTTTTACTCTCTAGATCCTGAAGAAATCAGTTAGTTTATTTTTTCCAATCAGTCCCAGATGGATGATGTCTGTCACCATTTCCTGATTTACATAACATTCATAATTTTCAAAGTACTTTATAAACACTAAGCAGTTGATCCTCACACCACCTCTGTGCCCTAAGCATTAGTATTTTCTTTCTACCGACTGGAAATTGTTAATGAGAAGTCAAAGCACACAGCAGCTAAAGTAATAGCTGAGCTCAGTACCATCCATATTTTTAACAGCTCTTTATGCCTCTAGCACATCACTTTCCTAATGCAAACACATCTACCACACTGCCCTCTGGTAGTTCTTTTTTATTTCTTATTTACATATAAAAATCCTCTTCCCATCCCTATTAGTTCTTGCAAGTTTTTAGTCTCTGGTATAGTTAAAGAGCCAAGCTCACAACTTGTACACAAACTGACTTCTAAAATACTCTAAAAACAAATGAGCACAACTTTTGTGCTCTAAGATACTGCATCCTGTATGTCTGTCAGGTACAATCGATAGTTTCAAAATTTCAGCTTTTTAACTTATTCACTTACTATGAGGTCACGGAGCCATCTAAATTCCTTGTGGGTATAGAATTGAAGTTCACTGAAAATCAGGCCCCATATGAGCTTTGGGGATTTTTTTGAAGTAAGCAATTAAATGATGGTTTGTAAAATAGAGGTATTCAATAACTAACATCAGTAACTGTTGGAAAGAACTGAAACTCACAATGGCTGCAGCAGAGAATTCAGCAATGTTAAACTTCTTCCAAGAACATACAGAGGGAAGTAGTTTGATTTATTAATAATAATGGCCTTACATAGTTATAGGCAGGCAAAGGCTTTTGAGTCACTTCTAACTGCCGTAGGCAAGTAAAGAAGAAACAGAGTAGCAATCAGACAAAATTAGAAGCCTGTAACCCCTTCCTTGGGCAGTGTTTCCTCACCTAATGTCCATACTAGCAAGGAGTAGTGGTACATGGCACTGAACTCTGCTCATACACACCACCACCTGCCAGCCTCTCAGCAAAAAAATGCTCTATGAGGTCTTCACTCATTTCAGTTTTTCCTCCCTCCCTTCCTTCCTTCCTTCCTTGTCCATTTTGCAATAAAAGAATTAAAGGTTACAAATGGGCCAGAGGGAATGGGAACTCTAAAGCCAGTTGCAAGAGCCAGCTGCTCAGAAGCATTCATTGACTTTACATTTTGTATCAGTAGGCTACATGTGCGTGCTCCTTCTGAACATGCATTATAGCAAAACAATGGGGAAAATAAACTGGAGTGGGATCAGGTTGTTTCAGTAACATACCAGTTATTAACTTCCTACATGTATAAAACATTGTCCGTCCCTTCTTTTCCGTTTAATGGCTGCTCATTCCGTTTAGTTGAGCCATTACAGTGTGGAAAGGAATGACTGGGTCACACGTGTTGTGCTTTTTCTATGGCACCGCTATTAATGATGGATGGCTTATGTTATTGGTGAGGAGAAGAGTTAAACTATTAAAACCCTAATTTACGTCTCTTCCTTCACTGTGTGACTCAAACCAGTTTTGCAATCTGTTACAGGTTAACTAGCCAGGGTTAGGCAGGGTGGGGCCTGTAGCAGATTGCAAAACTGGTTTATTCAATTCACAGAGCAAGAAAACGTCCTTAAAAATAGGTATTCTAGAAGAAGACCAGATACCTTGCTGTCAATTATGGCACATCATGCAACAAAACAGATTTTCAGGCCCCTCAGCTTTTGCTGCTGCATTGAGTGAGATACTGCATGCAAGTCACGTGCAAGCGGAGGCCACCCAGTATCATGCTGCAGCTGAAGAACGTGCCTTTCAGCTTGAGGCTACACTCAGAGGCACACCCTCACCTGCAGCCTCTCTCCTCTTCTCCATAACTGTGTGCCAAGTGCAGCTGGTTAATAGATCACAGATCAGACCGACCAGCTGCTTCCAGCATATGGGGTCATGGAGGAGGGGAAGCAGCAGGGCTGCTCTGCAAATGTGTGAGATGCAGGTCTGGAGCTGTCTGGAGATCAACAGGTGATTTCAAGCAAGATAAAACACTGAAAGGAGATGTACTGTTTTCAGCAAAAGAGAGAGGGAATGCAATCTGTTGCCTCTTGCAAAGTTTTGCTCTTTTTGAGAGGGTAGGCAGAAATGCAGATGATGAGAGCTGTAGGCTTGCCTTGTGGGGTATCTTGTACAGCTTCATCTGGGCATGGAATACACCACAAGAGGCAGTTATATAGGTGTATCTGAAAGCCCTCCTTCAGTATTAAACTGAGGAAGATGGAACACACAAAGCATGGGAAAAAAACCTATTAAATTACATCAAAAGTCTATTGTATACATAGTAAAATGTGGCAGATGGTTTCAGAATCTTGCACTCTCTCTCGTTATCAATGTAGTTCTTTTTATTGCTTCCAGACAATTTGAATTCTGGCATTATATTAACACTATCTGAGAAGAGATGAAGTATATGTTCTGCTTTTCTTTAAGCTGCCAGTACCACCGTTATCCTAGGGTTGTTTTCCTACTCTACGACCACAGAGAGGTCATCAGAAACGGAGAGCCTTGCCTTCACACACATTAGCAGACCTTTCATATCGCTCCAGCAATACGGAAAAGGTCCTGAAGTTAAACCCAATATGAAACTCTTTAGTAATCCATTACATTGCGATGGAAGTGCAAATTTGTCCCCATTGTAACTATAACACAGTCATGTTCTGAATCTCTGTTACGTTATGTTGCATTGTAATAGTGAGACACCAGAACAGACCCACTGGGAACCCAGAAGAGCTTCCTTCTTATGTTTTCCAAAGAGACAATTTCTTTGTGTGTCAGTCAGTGTGGTCTGGTCCTACCCCCAGAATGTTACTCCATATTTTTGCAAAAGCTATCAGTTTACACACCATAGCAGTGAAAATTAAAAACTACATTCCTGAAATTGGCCCATTTCCTAACAACATACCAAAGAAAAGCAAACAGAAAAGGTATCACACCTAATTTAGTTAAGATTATTTCTTTTGTATTTGCTACAGTGTAAAAACATACTCCCTTCTTGTTCCCCAAAACTGTCCAGCACAGCTGAACTGTGAAATGTGATTCTAAGGACATACAACTTTTTCAGAATGCAGTTAAAACTTTCTCCTTTCATCTATAAATTCCCCAAGACTGCTTCAAATCTTGCTTTATCTAGATGGAAGATTTTTTTTTTTTTCCCTCAAAACATGTCAATTTTAAACAGAGCTGTTACCTTTGTTTCTCTACACAGCAGCCCCTAGTTGTTTTCACAGCAACAGTTGTTGGGAAGGGAGCTTCCTGATGCCTCAGTGAAACTCCAGATTTAACAGCTACACCACTTCAAACTCAATTCAGCATTCATGTCAAGTGTTAATCCACAGCTCTCCTGTTTCTTCTCCATGGAAGTGGCCAGTTTCAAACCAGAGGTGTTCAAATTTCCTCATGCTCCCCAGAGAAGAGGCATGGAAATGCCCTCACTGCATCCTACAATGCAGCAGAGAGAGCCAAGCAAGCAATATGGCTGGGTAACAAGAGTCCCACAAACCCACTTGGCAGAGTAACTAGCCCATGTGGTGTCCTGGGTTGCTGTGGCTGGGTGACTAGTGGTACTCAAACAAAGTCTGTCATGCCTTGCAATAATCAAGTACCTCTACACTACCAGTGCAGCCCTGCTTCCATGTTTCAGTGATGAAGAATAAACTTGAGTTTGTACATGCATTAGAGCCAGCCTTCTGTTGTGCTCATTCAAGCTAGAGACAACAGTCCCAAAGGAATGGGACTAGAGGTAGTGTTTCCCTTCCCTGCAGCCATTGAAGCAGCCCTAGGAGAGAGCTGTGGTCTGGATGAGTGGAGTAATGAGGTTCTGCAGTCCATAATTCTGCACTGTACACTTCCTCCCTAAGGAGTCGCACGGCTGGTTTATTGAAATCACACACAAATAGGTCTTAGTGCATTTAAGTGGTTGATATTAGGAAAAACTCAGCCTCACTGTGAAACATGCTGGTGGAACCTGCAGAAACATGGGCTTCACTCCTGGCTTTGTGACCTGTTAGGAGGGCTGACTTCAAACAAATCTTTTAACCCTTTTGTATTTCAGTTCCCCTCAGCTGTAGAAGAGAGATGCTGACCCCCTACTATGCTACTGCCATGTGCTGGCATGGGGTGAGCACATTCTGGGAGCAAGAGTGGCCAAGTCTGTCCTTCTGCTGACCTCCAAAACCTGTTCCCTGCGTAACTGCAGAGCTTCGGCTTCAATGGCAGCCAATGCAAGACCATGACCAGCACTCTATTCACTGTCTTTTTACTGTTGTTTCGTCAATGCTTGAGAGCAATCCCATAAAATTTGATGTTGTAAAAAATAATACAAACATTTAATACCAGAAAAAAAAGTCACTTTGATACTAAGGGCTACGTTGGCAGAACTAAGAGTATAGTGTCACACAACACAAAACTACTAATGCTCTTTCCACTCACTGAGAGGCTACTCTCGCCAGGCTGCTTGCATCCCAACACCTGCTCACACCTTCCAGGATAAATCCTCAGGAGACCCTTCTTACACTCTCCATTGAAGTTACTTCTGTAGCTTTGAAAGTGACTCTGGGCTGTACTGCTCAACTCCAGAAACTGATGAAGCAAAACACTTTACTCTTTGCCATGACTTCATGCTCTGGACCATAAGAAAACCTTGCAGTGACATGGCTGTCCCCATCCTTGGCCCATGTAACGGCCATATATGACCATATGGTGTAAGTGATTTTGTAAACTGAGATCCTGATTTTTAAACTGTTGCACTTCAGATCAGTTATTAGATTTGGTCTGAGATGATCTTTTACAGTCTGAAGTACTAAGAAAGTTAGCTTTTTCTGGGGCAATTGAATTTGCATTTCAGAAACTTCTGAGTAAGTATTAAGAAACAAACACAAATAGTAGTTACAATTCTTGTGACTCATCTGGAGGGCAGGACAGCTGTATTGGCTGCATAGCATATAATTTTTAGAGTTAGAAATATATAGCCATCTGTTCAGCTTGTAACATGTGTTAATAGGTATCTCAAATTTCAATTCAAGAAATAACCATCTTAATAAATAACCCAACAACAGGAGACTTGGGTTAACTAATGGAGACCTAGCCGCAGTAGTACTCCATCTGTTCTAGTTAGTCATCACAGAAACATCCAGGTACAAAATACTTGTCTTAAACGGCACCTCTAGCTAAAAAGCAGTAGCAAACTGCATTCCCTGGAAGTTTAGGAGTTAGAATAGAAAAAAATAGGCAGTCAAAAGATTTACAGTTTTATGTTGATATTTGGATATATTTTACTAAGATGCAAGGTCTTTACAACAATATACTCAACCAAGCTTCAGAAATTTCTCCTAAGGACTTGGTGTGCCAGACATGGCCTTGTAGGTAACTTTGGACCCACCTGGAGACCTACGTGGATTTGAAGTCATCAACACTAACTCCAGAGAAATAAAAAAAAAAACAAAACCAAAAACCCAAACAACCAGCAAACAAAAACCCAAACCACATCTCATGGAAAATGACTGAGTTAAGGCCGCCATCAAATCAACCTCACATCACGTGGCCCCTGTAGGACAATATCCTGCTTAAGTGGTCTCAGTGTAGATAATGGTCAGCTCTGAATTTAATCTGAAATGTGAGGCAGTACTGGATGATAGTACCCTACACTTGCATGGGTGAGCATGAAGCAAGACAAATAACAAAATAAAGCAAAAGTATGGTATTTTTTCTGCTCCAAAAGGCTTCTTTTGCTGCATAGTTATAGGCAGTGTAAAGGGCTGCAACTCTAGGTCTTTAGTTGCCAAGATGAAGAAAATGTCACTCTCAAGCAGATGGTACTGCTAATATAGAATGTCACAGACTTGGAAATTAGTTTAAACCCAAACCAAAAGCAAGGGAATGGTAGGGATAGTCTGCTATTAACTTTGTGTATTGAAAAGAGAGTTGAGGAATTAAAGCAAAAAAAGAAGACCAGTTTATCCTTGGATTAGCTATAGAGAATGCATTTGATTTCCTTAACATGAACTAGAAGGAAAAATAAGCCACCAAAGAAATTGTGGTCAGATCCTTGGACATCTACAGATGAGTCTGGAGAACCACAGAGGACACAATGTCACCCTAATTAACAGTCTTTATGTCATTTTCCATTGCAGGAATGCATTCCACTACCTCATCAACCAACTGGATGCTGGAGAGGCCTAAGCACCCTAGTTGATGCTGCTCATGGTTCAACCCTTAATTTTAGGACTGACAAGAACAGAGAACAGTTAACATCTTCCTCTCCCATTCTAGTCATCTTGCAACTACCACTCACAGACTGGTGAACTCCAGTCCTTCACTGTCAGCATGGGGCAGATGTCATACTGGAGAGGTTACAAGAGCATGACTTTATGATTTCATAAAGTACCTTCACGGGAACTAATTAGGGGATAAGTTATTAATGGAGAAACCACCACATTACGAGTGAACTGTCAGTTGCTGTGCCAAGTAACTTGCATCAGCAATTAGAGTCATAAGTGTTCTGGGTAAAAGCACACTTAATAGGACCCTTTCATGGTCAGTGCAGCCTCTGCTGCAGAACAATTTAGTGATTCCTGCATTTGTGCCAGCTACAGAAGGGCCTGGAAGATTTGTGATCTCTGTTTGACTTTTGTGGCATGAATTTGCACCTATTTTTATCATTTATTAACCATCTCTCTCCCCTCCCTCAACTTTTTAGCTCTTATAGCTGGAAAAAAAAATGCAATTCAAACATATTTGGAAACAACGACCCGAGTCTGTGTGGAATCTAATAAGACACTGGTGAATATGAACTGCCTGACTCATATTCATCAGTAGCTTCATTGATCTTGCAGCCACAGAACTGGTATTTTCTCAACAATATGCTCAAATTAACTAATTTCTTCATGTAGGCTTTGCACAGACACAGGACACATCAATTTGTTTCTATACTCCACCAGAATCTCTCAGCAGCTGTTTCTACCTCAGTATTCTTTCTAGAAGCAGAAAACCAGTGGGATTTTCTATGTGCATCACTTCAGTTAGGTAGATA
The DNA here is from genome assembly GCA_013399055.1 of Ramphastos sulfuratus. Lineage (NCBI taxonomy): Eukaryota > Metazoa > Chordata > Aves > Piciformes > Ramphastidae > Ramphastos > Ramphastos sulfuratus. The sequence goes on along the minus strand of WBNM01010520.1, from coordinate 426,537 downwards.
CACCATCCACCTCTGGCTCAGCACCTGTAGCGTAGCCACAATGAAGTGCCACTACTAACCTGGAACCCACACCAATGCTGCATCTCCTGGTACCCACCATCATGTTTCTGTATCCTTAAGCTTGCTTACAAACTGGTATTATCACATGACAAATTGCCAAGCCATCTCTGTGTGAGAGGCAAAATCATCAACCAGTATGTTGGGTTCTTCTCACGCTCTCCTCATCACTAGGACAACTTGCAGACATCTGAGCAGCTTTAGACAGTTGCATAGTAGAGCATATGAATCTGACAAGCTTTCAAAACTACACAGCCCCAAAGACAGAAACATTTCCCACACAAATAGCCTTCCCCAGTTCAGCAGCAGGCAGAGTTCGAAAACTCTTGCAAACAACAAGAGACATGGCATCTGACTGGGAAGAATCACTTTCTTACTTTTAAAATAGAGGAAAAAAAATATATCTTCTATTCCTGACTTTCTTTTCCAGATCGCATTTTCTATCACTCCCCTGTTAAGAAATCACATAAAAAAAAATATATATATATTTATCTTAAAGTTTCTGAAGAAACTAGCTGCTGGTACAGTATTTCCTAGATGTTAGTATTCAAGAACTTCCAGAACATGATTGAAATATTATGAGCTGCTTTTATGAGAACTGAAGTCATGTAAGGAGATTTATATAGGCCACTGCAACCTTTCTATCAACTGCAACTTTGCTTAAGGCTACTGTTTATGCTTTCAGAAAATACTAGAGATATCTAAGGTCTAAGGCACCAGAAAAAAGGAAAGGGAGACAAGCATCTGTCATGGTACATAGAAAATGAATCCTTCTGGCAAGTCCTGCCCAGCCCTAGATTAATATGGATTTACAATTAACATCATCAGTGAATCAACCAGCGTTGTAATTGTTTTTGCAGCTATTCCAAAACTTTCTTCTGCACAGACATAACCTAATTCTAACTTAGTGAGACAGAACAGCTTGACACATTTGTTATCTAAAGACCACTTCAGCCAAAGAACATAATGAAAAAGCATGGGAACTTGTCTCAGAAGCAAAGGCTCTTCTTTAATATTTGTTCCAAAAATAAAAAAGCCTCTCCCCACTACATCTCTCATTATTTCTTATTCTTGAAGCTCTAATTTTGCCCCAAGGACTGCTTCAAAAATACATTTTCTTTGATAGGATTGCTTAATACTGTTCAGTCAAGTGGGATTAGAGCCTTCTAAGGGAAAGAACATATTTCTTATTCATTTTCTGGAACAATTAGTAAGAATTACTTTGGGAAACCTTAGTTGTAGAAGTATCACTCACCTCTTCTCCACGGTTGGGATTATAATCATTACCCACCAGCTTAGCTTGGCTGGATTGGCCACACTACAAACAGCCACCTCAGATGTTTGGTTGAGCCACAAGGCCACAAAAAGTCTCCTGACTTCCTTGGAAAGCTATAGCTCTTAAGCATTTCTCTCTGCCTTTCAGGGTTACTGTGGATGTCATAACACAGATCCTGGAAGAGAGAGATCTGGCTGAGAAAGAAACATATTCTAAAACAACCCACTCCATGCTTTGGGGCACATCTTCCACTCTGTAGTTGGTGGAGAAAGAAGAATTTCTTCTTTTGCCCAAGTGCCCAGTCATTTAGAACACACTGAAAAATGGCCCTGTTTTTGTGTAGAACCATTTGCACCAACCTAAGTAATGCCAAGGTAACAGGGTGGGAATTGTCATCGCCTCATGCCCAACCAGCAGCTTTCACTCACTGTCATAAGTTAACAGATGCAAAAAAAACCCAAACCAAACCAAAACAACAACAAAAAGAACCCAACACCATCATTCTTAAAGCAGCATCAGAGCTTCCATTTAGACAAGAGCAGCTGAGTCTATTACAGCAGGTCATGAAATCCACTAGTTCTACTACGCTGTATTCTGAATTACGGACAGGTCTCAAATGGTCTGCACAGATGCCAACTCACCAGCAGCTTGATTAAAATATCCAGTCTCTCTGAATGTCTGCTGCATTTCTTCATATCTTTGGGTAAATTTAAAAAAATTTTTTTTGGTTCCCTCTCTCTCCTCCTCCAATATGACCTCTTTAGGATGTAATGCCCCTAAATGGATTCAGGACACCTTTTACAAAAGAATCCCATCTTGGGACTCAGAACAGCAAGAATAGTCCTCTCTACTCCTCACACAGTAGCATGTCCTCTTAGTTTTGTAATGTAAAAGCTCTGAACCCAATCTGTCCCTAATGCAACTCAACTGAAGTCAATGAAATGACTTCAAGAATTGGTTTGTCTCTTGGGTTTAGTGCCAGAAAAATAAAAACTTAACACACATGTCAGTGTGTTAGACAACCTCACTACTACAGCATTAGACTTGCTTTTTTAATAGATTCAGTATCCATATCTGGGTTACTTCTGAATCTAGGTATGGCCTTCATTACACACAAAAAGAAAATGAAGTTATACTACTTGGGACAGGGGCTGCTGAGACAGCAGAGTTTCAACAGATGTTAATAGTCCAACTGTCCTCATTTAAAGAGATATTCAAACCTCTAATAAAATCTTCATTTTTAAAGACATCCTGTACTAAAGTACACGTAAGTACCATGTACCATTGCCATCTAGTGGAAAGGTAAGTAAGAACACAGGTTTCCCTCACTTTAATAGCTATCCTGTGATGATCATTGATGACTATTTCAGCTAACTTGGAAAACCTCTAGAAAGAGTAGAGTGAAGTCCATGCATCTCTCAATGCCTGCTCTGCTCTCAGGGAAATCAATAGCTTCCTGTTTATTTCATTTTTCCAGTGTGGTAAAAAGAAGTGTTTGCTACTAGCAATCTTACTGATAAGAGCTTTTCTTCTAAAACACAGGAAACTTAGCTTGTTGCTTTACCTTCAATTAAATACAATACTCACTAACTTAACTGAAATACAGCATGCTAGTGGATTGCACTGTCAATAAGGATGTATTCCAGAGACAGCTGCTGGGGAAGGGGAGGTGGTGGTACAACAGAAAGAAGAAATAGTGCTATAGTAGGGCAGCAGCTTCTCTTGTCTGAAAGAATGACATTAGCACAGCTTTTTGCAATTAAAAGCATAGGCAAGTTTTGGGCAGGCTGGCAGATCAAGCATTAAATTGAAGAGCTTCTACACAAAATCTCTCGTGAAGCTAAAAGACTTCTTGTAGCCATTTGTTTATTGAGTTTACATCTGCTGCAACATTCAAAGAAGTCCAGTTAGAGCTCAAGTGCTTGACAGCTGCTCTTTAAAAAACCAAGAAGGATGCACTTTGCTCATCTTCCTCACAGATTTTAGATAAGGATGAGAAATGTTACAGAGATCCACTGAAAAGCCTCAAAGGCAAAATACATGATATCTAGTTTTACTAGATTCTTGATCATTTACAGTTCACCCTAAAACTCCCACACATTTGTTTCTTAATGTCCCTCATGCTCCGTTAAACCTCACTGCAGCAATGTTCCCATAGGAATGTGGCCTCTTGCCAGACTCTCTCATGAACATTTCATTAATCTTCTTGGCTCTCATACAAACTACAAAACATTATTTGTTAGCAATTTAACTGTTTTGCTCCCAAATGTGCCAGAAATGTGATCTTTGCTATGCTTCCATTCAAGAATACATGAGGATAATTATATAGTAAATTAAATGAGTTTTTTTACATCTAGCAGCATGAAGTGCCAAAAAAGGTAAACTGATTGCATCTTATTTCTGGAATTAATTCTCATGCTATCCTAAAACCCAAACCATTCTCAAATACATCTAACTTACATGTAGAAAAATACATCTTTAGATACAGCTTTATTTCAGTACATTACACAACAATCTCTGACTTCTGTAATAACTCAGATGATAGCACATATTATATCTACTTCAGAGGATAACTAAACGGAAAATATTATTTCTGTTTTCTAGAAGTCTAGCCTGCATCATGTCCAGTGGTGCTGAGAAAAAACTACTACTGCCTTTGCAATGGCTCTGTTAGCATGCAAAGCTTTGAAAGCACACTTGACTTGCTAGAAAGAAAACAATTTATAGGTCTTTCTGTTTCCTCTTCTGACTTCTCCAAGTGCATATAAGAAATCAAAACATTTGGGATGTATCAAAACTCAAGTACTTTTGAAGATTTCCCAGCACTTCTCTAGCTTAATATTGTTCTACAATGTAATGGGCAGAGGCATGCAGCCATACTCCACATATTGTGCAGTCACTAAATTGGAGTCTGTGTGAACAGGCACATATTTGACCAGCCATGAACAAAGCAATGGCCACAGGCTGTTTGCTGGGTCAGAATTTGGATTTTTTCCTTAGAATAATCCTGAAAGTTATATTGCAGAATGTGCTGGACTGTAGCAAAACCTGACTGATACATGTTCTTTCAATCTTGCCTTATTATTTAACCTTATCTAATTATAGCAGGGGGATGAGTAGGGATGAGTCTGTCCACAGAACATGAGAAGTTGATGATAGAAATAAGCTCTATCAGATGTTACGTGCAGCAAGATAAAGAAACTATTCAAAGCTCTTAATGTTGCTTGGAGAAAAGCAATAGGAATGGCACAGTGATTAAGACCAGTTGGAAAAAAATCAGGGGTTTGGTGAGAGTGGCATGATCAGCTGCATGACTTTGTTTGGATGTTTGGTTGATCGACTATCTTAAGCAGAGAAAAGGGACACCTAGAAGATGAGACAGGGCATAAAGTATGAACAGATGAAGGGGAGTTTGGAAGCTGGGTATTTTTGAAGGGCTAATGTAGTAGGAAAAATTCGGTAGAAAGGCTCACACAAGATCTTATGAGAGTTAGTCAAGAAGGAAATAACCAATGGAGGGGGCAAGGTACCCAGGGAAATATCTGTTGTTCTTACGTGTTGATAGGAAAGCTGATGCAGATATTTTATTTCTAGGCCAAAAGTACTTTCCTGCAGTGTTGCAGGGGTTAAAATCAGTCTAGAGACAAGCACATATGTAATTTGCCATTTGGATTGAGCATTCCCAATTTAGCTTTCAGCCAGTGGCTAAGCCTACTCATAGTGGGGAGATGTCAAATATTAATTTGGGCAAAGCTACACTGCTATACACTCTTAAAGCTGTATGATCAGAAGTCAACAGAGTATAATTAACCTAATTTCTTATTTTTATTTCTTAACTAAAAGCAACTCAAGGGAACTCTGAGCACAGAGACTTGCTCAACTCACACCATAATTGGACTGGCTGATTGAACTAGCTGGTTGGCTACAATTGTATTCTGATTATATTGTAAGACCTTTTTTCCAAATGGCAAAGCTCTCCGCCCTGGAATTCCCAAGATCCTCTTATGAGAATTACAGTGTAAAGAGAGGGTGCATAGTGTCAGACAGCCTCTGTTGTTAGCTCCATCAAGTTATAAATAAATATAGGATACTTACAGTGCTCTGTACTAGAGAAAGCCAAGATCAAGGCCAAGTGTCACAGTCCTCCCTGAAAATAATTCAGCATGCAATATAATCCTACATACTCCAGCAATATGTAGGCTAAATAGAAACAAACAGGATAGCACTGGGCTGTGGGTGGTGGAATTGTACCAGACCCTGGGAATTTTTTGTTAATTAATGTTGATTAATAGAGAATGGTTAAGTTTTAATAAGTTAGTAATAGAAGAGAAATTTCATTTAAATAACAGGCGTGTCTTGATTCCCTGGAACAAATCTTCAAGTTTTTAATTGGGGGAATTCACCCAGTGGAAAATTTTGCCTGACTTCAGAGAGCAGAAGTGTTCTGTTGGTGTTACTCACTGCAGTTTAACTCCCTATCCCTTGGGTAACCAAGCCATTGGGAAAGAGTTACAGAAGTTACAGTATTGATAGCAAAAAGAAAAAAAAAAAAAAAAAAAAAAAAAAAAAAAAAAAAAAAAAAAAAAAAGGGTGAAGTTGTGTCATTCTAAAGGAGAGAACAGAGGATCACAAGACTTCTAGGGTTAAAATGTTATGGTACATGAAAAAGACCCAGTAACACAAGGTAGTTCAGCTTATTTTCTGAAATTGCTCAGAATGTAAGTTACAGGTCTGCTAGGAAAGAGATTAATAAAGGTGCTGGGACTGTGCTGCCCCAACAAGATCCATCTTCTGTCTCACATCAGGGTACTACTGCTTCTTCCTCCTTCATGTATTACAATTACACATCTGCAACTACAAAATGGAGAGCCCTGGATCTTTTCTGTTCCTGTGCACATGTGGTAACAAGTACATCCTGAGGTTTGATGGAGGCTTCATCGTACGTATGTCACAAAAGGACACAGAGCTGACTAGATAGGCTCATTAGTAGCCTATCTTCATATCATGCTCTGTACCCTGGTGAATCACACAATACTTTGCAGATTACAATAAGGTTGCTCTGTGTAATGGAGAAACATTACTGTAAGCATAAAACAGGAATCCTGACAGTTTTGGTAATCCAACCTCAAACAACGTGAGCACAGAGAATCTACTGTGGCTAATGAGGTATCAAAAGCAAGGCCTAGGTATCAGCAACAGAATTTCAGAAATTAACACTCAGAACTTCCAGCTGAGGAATACTCGGGAACCTGAAAAGCAGTGTGTTTAAAGTATCAGCAAATAAATCTGTGCCCTAAATCTGCTTCCTACCAACTTGGTAACTTTCCACAGTGATTGGGATGTGCATATTATAGTAAATTCACTGCCAGACTATCCTTCTTGCATAGGAGGACAATGTTGCTCTGAGAAAGAAAAATCTCTGAATCTGAACATGGAGCTCCAGTTAAATGAAGCTGTCTGCTACGTGCCTCTAATTTCTTTGCTTTGATGAAAGTCCTAATGTCACCACTTAGGCAATGAGAAGGCAAGTTAGGGCTTTATCAGGACTAACTGGTGGCAGTCAGAGTTGAAGGCAGATCTCGATTAAGTGCTCTAAGCAACTGGAATTGAACTATGGGACTGCAGAGTCTGGGAAGTAGTGGTCCACAGCCAAGTTTTCATTTCAGAGCCCCTCGAACTAAGCCCCTTTTAAAACCTGACCTTTTTCCTCTAGCTCTCTTCATCATGCTACAAGTAAACTCACAGAACCTGCTAAAGAAGAAAACTAACTTATTAGTCACAGGACAGTTGGTGGCACATGGAGCATACTTCTGATTAATTTATCAGTCTAGGTTACTTTACAGCCAGCTGGCCCACCCTCATCGTGTTGTAAAAGCATGTTGCAAACTATAAAGTGTTCACACAAAGATATATTTCTCTCTCTTCCTCTCATCCTCTGCTTTTATTCTGTGATCATTTCTTTAGAGATTGCGGTGTGGTGGGAAGGCTCCACCAAGTTTCTGTGTGCTTGCTTCTCATTTGCAATGAGAGTCCCTAAGGTGCCATGAATAAAGGTCAGCAGCGTTAAATAAGATTCAGGCCTTGATTTCTGTGAGGGTCAGAGAAGGGTGGTTTTGTTTTCTTGGTTTTAATTCTTTTAAAATTGTGTAAATACCATTAGTATTGCTTCCGTTTTGACAAGGCACACTTAGTAATGGCTTAGATGACCCTCTCCATAATTTATATTTATACTGATTTTGGTATTGCTTTATTAAGAGAAGGCACGGTGACCCAATTAGAAGTACTGATAAGAATCCTGACCAAGTCAATCGTTACATTTTATTTTTAAAAAGAAAGCAAGGAGGAGTGAAAATAAAAGTTCTCAGAAGGGAAAATTATGAAAATCAGAATGGGAAGTGCCACCTAGAACCCCATTTCTACTGAAAATGTAACCACCAAAAACTCATTATCCATTTATCTGAATCAAGACTGAGACTAATTTTCCAATGTGTTAGAATTGTGCACTTCTTTTTTGTTCTCTTCCAGTTTGCAAGGCAAGCGAATAAACAAGATTAATTACAATACCTTAACAATCTGTCAAATAACACAGTTCTGTTTTAAAGGTAATCTGTCTTAAAGGTAGTGGATTCATGGGAATTTGGTTGTTTGGGTTTTTTTGGTAGCATTATCTCATAAGAATACACATGTAAGTTCAGCAGAAAACATAAAAAATGTATTGGAGACTTCAGCTATAATCTAGTATCTTTCATTTGTAAGGAGGATTTGGGTAGAAGCCAAGTTAATTAAAACCAGAATAGAAATGTGTTCTATTCACATGAGTCATATACCTCTGACTCACAATACGCTGTGTGCAGCTAATGGGTTAATTTGTCCTGGTAACAGAAAAAATGAAGCTAGAGGGTATGACTCTGTTTTAACTGAGGGCTGGTTTCAGACAGTAGATGTACAAGGGTTTTATGCAATTAAGAATACAGATCTGTTCTAACAATGTTCTTTCTGTCTATCAAGTGCCATTACAAACAGTTCAGAAAAATCTGGAGGTATGGAAGCCTTAAAAATCCAGGAGTCATATCACCTTCAGCACGCCATTATTTTAACAACATGCCCATCAAAGTGTTTAAACTGTTATCACAGAGGAAAGTCCAAATCACAAGCAAGTCATTTGTAGCCCTGGAAATCCCCTCCTAGCTGATGGCCCTGCAGTACTTCAGTGGGAAAAATTTCTCCCTGGGCAACCTAAGACACCCACACTTGCCACAGTGGCCTGATGCTAAGCATCTGCATCTTTAACACTGGAAGTGTGGTAATCTCTTATGCTTTGTAACTCCTCCCCTGGGGAATAGCAGTACATACAAACTGTATTGCTAACCTTCTAGATCCTTGCTCCACGCCACAACTTAAAAGACACATGGTACAGACAGAGGATTTTGGTTCCTAATCCAGACCTATCATGATCTCTGTATAAATTAGAGAGGTTCATTTACGGCTTCCCTCCTCCCACATTCCTCTAAGATTGCAAGCCTTTCAAGGCAAGGACTGTATCATAGCATGCACTCATGGAATTGCTACTGCAACAAACCCTGTAGGCATGGATATAAACCAAACAGCAATAATAAGCACACCTGAGCTGTATCTGCCTAAAACTTGCTGCCAAGGTTGAAAGCAGACAACAGCATTCTGCTACTCTGATTTAGTTATCTGATCTCCAAGGACCTCACAAGAGACGACATAAATTATCCTGGTTTTTCAACCCTCATGCAGGTGAAAAACTCTTAATGAATGCAAGAGTGGACAAGAAGCCTATATCCTTTATGAGTTCATTTACAAAGCAGCTATAAGGGATCACTTGAAGAATGTAGGCCTTATATGTAATAGTTTTGTGGGTGTAATTATAAAAGATTGTGCTAGGATGCAAAGACAATACAACACAGGCCTCAGTGTAAATGTGGCTGAGGCTTCCCACAGTGATACAAATATTTATCCATGTCTAGGTAAAACAGACTCAAAGAAACCACAAAGACTTTTCTCACATATTAAAGTTAATTCAGCATTTTGCTGAGCCTACAGTCCTCAGCACCTTAAAAGTCTCAAGATCAGAAGTACTCCCCTCTTACCTAAGTATTGCCACCCAAGAAAACAAAGAAGCAAACAAATGAAACGAAAAAGAAAGGAAAATTATATTAAGAAAAAAAAAGTAAGTTCTAGTCACAGCTATTTCCCACTCCCCTGCATGTAATTTAATAGCACTCATTTGTTCATTCAATGTAGCAGTTATAAATTTGGCATGTGATCCAATGGACTGATCATTCTGAGACATGACTACAGTCTGCACTGCTCATTCCTCCCATCAGAAGCCCTAAGCAGTGGATGGTGCTGATCAGTCACAGCTCAAGACTTTAGAGCCTCAACATGTCAGTTTAGTGTTAATGTTCACCTAACTGGAACAGTGTAAACATCCAGGAGAGAAAGGAATAGTTAAAGCACATTTTCAGGCTTATTCTCAGTAAAATTAAATCGAGCCAAATAGGAAACAGTCTGTGCAGTCTCTATAAACATGATCTCTAAAGGGAAGCAGAAGATGCTTTTCCTGTTTTCCTTTCCCAGCCCATCTGAGGAGCATGGCCTCAGGCATACTTTCTGCTCTTGATACAGAATATAGGCACCAAGGTTGCAACCCTGGAAAATCTGTCCACGCACCATCTCCTACTGAAGTTTCACCCTTGATTTTCAACTAAAAAAAAAAATCTCCAGCATTTCATGCCTGCACATGTTCAAAGCTGAACCAGTCTCAATGGGATGCAGTAGTTCTAGTTTCAGTTTGGCTGGGATCCAAAAACGAGATGTAGCACTCAATCCAGAACTTGTGGTGAGAAGGCCCGAGAAATCTCAACTTGCTTTAAAGGCAAAATGCAGTTATGTCTGCTGTTTTCCTAAAACACAGCTTGTAGCTGATGTGAGGTCACCTTCCCACATGACCTCATCTAATGATAGCAAACAAATAGGAAGCGTGGGATAAAAACTATTATTTGCTTTGCTGGAGGAAATGCAAACCTAAGTCAGGTTGCAGATTGTGTGGGGTAGGAACACCTCTTGTGACCGTTTGGACAGAAGCATCCTGGAATCACAGAAAGGCTTAGGTTGGAAGGAACCTTGAAGACCATCTACTCCAACCTCCCTGCCATGGGCAGGGATGCCTAACAACTGGAGTTGGCTACTCAAGACTTCCTCCAACCTGGCCTTGAACACCCCCAGGAAGGAGGCATCCACAACCTCCCTGGGCAACCTAATCCAGAGTCTCACCACTCTTATACTGAAGAACATCCTAAGATCCAGTGTAAACTTACACTCCCTCAGCTTAAAACCATTCCCCCTTGTCCTGTTGCTAGACAACTTTATGAAAAGTTCCCCTCCGCCCTTCCTGTAGGATCCCTTCAGGTATTGGAAGGCAACTATAAGGTCCCCCCAGAGTCATCTCTTATCCGGTCTGAGCAACCACAACTCCCTATTCTGATAGCAGAGGTGTTCCAGCCCTTGAAAAATTTTTCTGGCCCTCATCTGGACTCAGTCCAACAGCTGTGTTCTTCTTAAAATAGGGACATCAGAACTGGACACAGTATTTGAGGTGGGATCTCACAAGGGCAGTGTTAAGGGGAAGAATCACCTCTCTTGACCTGCTGGCCGCAATCCTCTTGAAGCAGCCCAGGATACGATTTGCTTTCTGGGATAGGATTTGCCTTCTGGAATATGATTTGCCTTCTGGAAGAGAGGAGAGTGATCAAAACTCAGCAGGAACTATACACTGTTACAGAGCTGATGTTAGTTTTGGTTCCTCTTCAAAATGTGTTTTGGTATTTTAGCATCCTTTGAACGCTTAAAATACAAAAGCAGGCCCTATAGAAGGCCTAGAATACCAGTTCTTCTCCCAAATCCTTTTCCATATTTTCAACAACCCAATCACCTTTTCTGCTCTCTTTCTCTATTAGTTAATGTGAAAGCAATGAAGGAATTCAGACAGACAGACAATGACCTTTTTGTTGTACTGCAAAGTTTGAAGAACAAGAAGTCTCTTTGCTCTTCAGGACAAACCCCACAACATTCAGGACAAAAGTGGAAGTGCATACAGTGGGGCTTCAGGCTGTGAATCCCAAGCAGAGATAGTTCTTTCCAACCTTGAGTAATAGGTTGGGATTGAAGAATGGAATTAAAACTCCCTGTCCTTAGTGTTCCCTGTTGATCAGGCAGCTCTGTTCGACAGTTTCAGCTTTACAAACAGACCTAAAGATCACACACCTCCTTCTGGATTCATTCCAATAATTCAGTGACTAAAAATATTCATCTGTAGCTGCCTGTATTTCTGACTGGTTCCCAGTTCTTCACTGAAGCTCCTGTATTAAAGGGTCATAACAAAAACAAGTTTACAAAAAAGTAGATCTCAAAATCTTCCTAAATGCCATTATTTTATGAAAGAGACAACTTAATTTCAGTTATTTTAACATTTCACTAACATTCTGTGTTCGCGTCACTAAAAATTTCACTAACACTTCACTAAAAAATTCATTAACAATTTTGTCAAATTGTTTCTGTAGAAAATGTAGAAAACTGCACTAGACTCAGCTGCAATATCACCACTGAAGTGTTCAGCACAGTTAATATTAAAGCAAAGGTATACTTTGCTATTCTGAGTCAAATTTTCCTGCCCTGTTGCTGTTAATCATTTCAATACGTTTACATGGCTGTTTTTGCCAAGCCGCTTTCAGCTGTCACCAGCCCCCACAGAAAATAATAAACACCTAGTACACCCACAAAGAGGTAACTGAAAATGGGTTAGATGCATGGAGAGGTCTGGAAGCTTCGAGAACAGAAATCATACAGCCTTCTTCATTTTTTTGCCATACATCTCATACTTTGACCCAACAACAACATACAGTGTCGATTTTCAGGTGCAAATTTTATTGTGGATAACAACAAAGGTTTCAGAAAAAGCAAAGGAAAAAATATCAGCAATAGAGTGTCTCTTACTTACAGATACAAAATATATTTGAAAGCTGAAGGCAATGCAGCTTGATGTAAACTAACCCTTATTTTCAGATACTTGTGTTAAGAATTACATTTTGCAAATATTCTTTTTTCTCAATTAGTTTGATATTGAAATGGAGAACCAAATATTTCACTGACATTAAAAGTGTTGCAAAGTTTGTAGTATTAAACCATTAGACAGAAAAAAAAAATCTCACTATTGCAGAAACAAATAGACACACAGAAAATACTGTCAAGATACATTAAAATAGTAAATGTTAAATGACTCAAAATCTCTTTGGAAAACTTGTGGATGATGAGGTATGCATAACTTTGGTGCCACTATCTCCACTCTTCATGCAATACATCAAAACAAAATATCTTTAATCACTCAATGAATTTCTTTAGCCTTTAATTGTACTTTATCTGCAAAGAAAAAAACTATACTAATTATTATATAATGATGAAAGTCTATTAGGTAACCGTGCAGAAAATCTTGCAAGAGGTCTTTGTGGCACTGTTCTCTCTTTGGGTGCTTGGCATACACGGGCCATTCATGAAGGCTGTTTTGACAGGAAGACAAGAATAACAAAAACTAGACCTCGAGCTAATATCTAGTATATTAAATATCTCATACATATCTTTCTCTAATGAAATAAACTCTATTACTTTTAAAAACAATTCTGCTTTATAGCACTGTGGCTTTCAGTAAGGTGTCTGCTGAATTTATCTGAAACATTAATTTAAAAACATAGGTTAAGAAACTAAGAACAAAAACTAACCAAGTAGTATTTACCTCAGTCAATGTTGTCTGCCTGAATGTAAACCATTCCCAAGTACCTGTAACCTTCCATAAACAGAAAGGGCCAAATGTTGATTTAATGCTACAGAGAAATGCCAATCATGAACTTGGTCCGCAGTCAATCGAAGAAGATGAGGACCTTATCCAGCACTCACTGGTCCACCTGAATTGCTGAACTATGTAGCTGCAAGTGCTGCTGCCCCCTACAAGAGCAAGATATCTACTGTCTAAGGAATGCAAATAACTGGGTATTTTGCAATCAGCTCATTTAGTAAGAAAATTGGTGCATCTGTACCCCATCAGATATCTAGAGCAATGCAGTTCTGGATTTTATCAATACCTCGTTCATAGGGCTGTTCTTTACGGCAACTAAGCTCCTGCCAGGTGGGAAAGAAGCTGATTTCAAGATACTAGGATTTTAGGTAATTATTCTGATGACATTTCTTGACATGCTGTTAAGAATCTGTAGCTCCTCTTTGAAAAAAAAGTAAGTTTTGTGTGGTTGATAGAGCTTGGATTCATACTACAGGGCTTTAGACATCTAGCCAAAGCATTGATATAACAGCCTTGAGATCAGAGGCGCTCTCTGGAACCAGTAGAGAAACTGACCTCTCCAAGTGACTGGTCATAATCATATATGGACTAAATCCATTGATTTGCATCTATTTAATGTAACTATAAATAAACCCAGGATTGACCTAAAACTTTAAAAACTTCTACCTTAATATAAAGAGTGAGGAAAACTCTGCATTCATCTGCAATCCAGATAGATTACTGTGTATCAAGGATAAAAACATCACAGATGTCAGCAGAATGGGCCCAGCTAACTTTATATTTCACTTCCCTGAAGGAGGGTGCTGGCCTACACTGACTGCTGAAGGGCAAACTGTCTACAGTAGTATTCTATATTTCTATAATATTCTATATCAAAGCAATAAATATTAGATATAATCTGTATATTAGAGTTTCATATTTATCTGATAGCTATTTAAATCTACATTGTCAAAAATATATGTCTTATATGGCAGCATATACTATTTGTGTGAATCTGTACTAACAATCACATGGGTCTCTATTTACATAGGACACTCTTCTATTTTCATTAGCATAATTCCCTATCCTAAGACAGATAATTATGTAAAGATTGGATAGCTTAAATGTTTCTATGGTTCTGCATAATTGCATTACAGCATGATGATGTCATCATTCTGTCTCAGTTTCATGTTCTTTAAGGATGGAAAATAGAGTTTGACAGAATTTTAAATCTCCAGTAGTGTTATACCAATATAGTACAGGAGTATTTATTTTCAACTCCAGGCAAAAACTAGTTTCACTGTTCCTAACCTCCCTTTATATACATAAATTCTAAAGAGAGTGGATTCCTGAAAACAAGGGCAATCCAAGTGTTTTGGTGTTGTGGAGATGTAAAAGAGTGTTTCAGCTGAGCATGATCTGCAGAAAAACTTTCATGCACTTTTAAATTCATTAACTACTGCAATTACTATAATATAGGTGTGCAAATGAAAAACTTCTGTGTTAAGCATTAAAACAAGCTGAAATTGCTCCTGATATATACATGAAAAGTTCTGCCCCAGTTTGCTCAAAAAATGCTTGGTTAATTCCTATTGCTTAGCTTCTGAGATATTAAACATAAAATGTTGATATTCACCGAGGTCAAAATGTCCAGTTATTTCCCTCTGTAAAAGGCAAATTATTGTTATTTTCTGCACCTCTGTTTTTGGAAATTCAGTTAAAAATACAGATGTAACAAAACATGCTAATCAGGTAACATCTAGGTATTGTCCATTGAATTAAATATTTAATTGCCTTTGCAAAAGTTGGTATGTACTTCCCAGAAGAATTAACTTCTATGGGCTCCCCGGCAGAAGTCATATCATCTTGTTATTCAACATCAGCTAGTGTTTGTCTAAGACAGAAAGTAATTGCTTGTGTTCCCTTTATGCTAATGTTGCACTAGAATTATCTACAATAAGAAAAGAGTCCTGGAAACTGAAAAATATGTCAAGCTTTGTACAGTACTTCATGAAGAGCTGTGATGGACTGCTCTTGCCAGTACTGCATTTCTTCAGGTCACCACACTCACAAAATGACTGACTGCTTTCCCTTTTACCTGTACCAGTTCTGCCCTAGTTGGATGACCACTAACAAGTCTCCTTCCTGCACTAAGCATCCCAAACATTTCTGAACAGTCATCCAGTAATTTCTGCCTTCAGGATTTTTTTTTCCTTACTGCATAACCCAGAATCCCAAGGATCTGTTGTTGCACTGGAACACTTTATTTCAAAAAGGTATCTAACACTAACATCCAGACTCCTAGCAAACTATTAATTTACTCTTCAACTTATGCTAGTGCAGTTTTGGATGACTCAGGCAGTCTCTATGACCTTCATTATGGGAACATAAATGGTGCCTGATATCAGCCTAAGGGAAGAATCAACTCCCATCTCCCTTTTCTGTCTTTGTTAAAGCCAAACAGCCTTATACTTGGTTACGATTAGGTAAATGTATTCTTTATAGCCATGTAGAATGACCAAAGAACCTTACACTGCAGCAGAATCTTGGCAGATATGAGTAGTTTTGACCAAAAAGCAGTGCTTTTGTATCTGAAGCACTACAGGAATGTTTCTAGAAAATTAATCTCACTTTTTTTGTCAGACATTATGCAGCAACATACATTCATCATAAAATCAACCAAAGGGACAAATTCTAAATCCTATTTATCAAAGTCTAAACTTGCAACCTGGTAATTGTGTCTTTAAACTACTAAAACAAGTCATTCTTTTCCTTTCTAATATTTCTATTATTGCGTAATATTACACAGGGAAACTGTATTAAGCAGCTGTGTTTTACTTTGCAAAAGAAGTCTCTTCCTTGACCAAAACCAAGTGACAAGCTGTAAAGTGTGCTTAATGTGGAATGCTCTATAACACGTATCTAAAGCAGAGAATCAAATTATAATAAGACTGAAGGAATGAGTAGCCACTTCAGTTTGTACCCATGAAATTCAAGCCTAATAGCACTTGAAACATAAATTTATCAGATTAAGTGCTTGAGAAAGTCTCCTCTTTTTAGCTGTGATGTGAACAATGCTATTGAACTGTTTCTCCCCATGCATATTTCTCATAATCAGAATGCAACCATCTCATTATGGATAGAAAATATTCTTCCCCTCCTCAGATTAGAAAAGATATATGTAAAAACCATAAAAACAGATACTCAGTACACAATGTTCCTATGACTGGCTTCAAAGACTGCATTCAATTAAAGTCACTATTTTTTTTTGTTATTGTGCCCCACCTACTAGTGTGGAAACAGGTATTATTGAGACATTCATTCTCCCAGAACACACACAAATACCTTTCTACAAACCTTTTTTCTCCATATCTTCTATTAATTTTAACTCTACTATGAAAATAGCAGTACAAGAAAAGTTAACTACAAATTCTTCAGAGAAGTGTTTTAACTCCTTCTAGGATAAAGATGCAGAGGAATATTGATGAAAAATATGCTTGTTATGATGCTTTCATTGTTAACAATCCTTTATGACCCAAATCAATTCTTCACTCCACATTCCTGTATTTGGTAAACAAATTGTACAGTACTCTCAGTGTAGACTTCAAGTCACAGTTTACAATATCTAGAAAAAAGGCAAGGAAAAAACAGTTAGTAACTTCATTAGCTCAAAATGGCTTTCAGAAAAAGCACTTTCTATACTTTCTTTCCTTGTTTGGATCCACATCCATGAACATTAGAAACAGAAGGATATTAAGAAAGAACAGAAATAAAAATAAAGCACAGTTTTTAAACTAGCAACTGAAAAAAATCAGGATTTCAATCACTTAGGGATACAAATGGCTAGTGGTGCTCATGCAGAAACACAACCAAGGTTTCAATGCCCATGAGACATATATATTTATATGACTGACTCCTCAGTCAATTGTGGCTGAAAAGTAATGATATTGAAAAAATCATCAGGCAGGAGCCACTGGCTGGAACGTCCTTTATTAGGACTAGTTTCACCAACATAGCCAAAGGCAAGTTTAAATTTTCTAAAGGATCTGAAAACTAGGTACATCTAAGTGTCCCCTGAATATACTTCTTAGAATGCTTTGGGTTAGCTGATGTACATGACTCAATCAGGTTAGAAACTCAACATCTAAAGTAAGGATTTGTATGAAACAAGAAGCTAATGAAAATCTTTGTTTTGAAGAGAAGTTCTTGAAAAGTCAATATTATTTCACAAGAGATCTATAAACTAGACAAGAGTACTGCAGCAGTGTACACTAGCACTTCAAGGAATAGTCAATCTCAAACTAGGACTTAGAATTGCCTATCTCTGTTGACTGTATAGGAACTCAGTCTCCTTACTTTACTTCTTGGAATTGGCCATTAAGGCATGGGTATGTATACTCACCATTATCTACAAAACCTACAAATAAGCTTAGTAAATTGTAAATGTAATCATCAGACAGTTTTGCCATCATGTTTACCAACACTGATGTTTCTTACTGACTGTGAAGGGTTTACACTTTGAAGAATGATTCCAATAAAATTTCTGCATGGTGTCCCAATGTATTCAAACTTTGAAGGGCTAAAGGTACTCTCTACAAGGCAAAATGACATGCACAGACAATGGGTGAAAACACCCAAACCCAGATTTTACACTGGGCCTATGCACAGTCTTGAAAATATGGTCACATGGTTTTGTGGTTCTTAATAAATCAGATAAAAAATGCTTGGTATAAAATGAAGATAAAATGCCAAAAGCTACAGGAAGAGCGCATCGTTTCCACAGCATCATGTTATACCTTGCAATACTTTTTGCATCTGACTTGGCAAGTTTCCTCTTAGAGGCCAGCAGCAAATTGTGTAACACCTTCCTCTCCTAACAGAGAACTTCAAATGAACAAAAAGGTTAACTTTGACAGGTCTTCACAAAGTTAATGGAAGACTCCACCACCATCACAGAATTCCATAGAAAGCTCCAAACTAAAAAGAAGCATGCTCTCAGAGGAAGACAAGTTATTTCCATTGCTACATGCATTTGCCTTACATGTGTAATGCTTTACTGGTTGCAATTTTCAAAGACTTTGGCTTTGATGTACACATTTCAAGAAGCTAAAACTGCAGAACAATTCATTATAGACTCAGGAGACTGAAGTTCTGGCCAGTTTTAAAGTAAAAGGTCATGGAAAGCTTTTTAAAACCTTTTCAATTATATTGCAAATAACCCAAATAAATTGTTGACCCCATAAAAATCACTGGTTTCACACACTTATTTATTTAACTGCATTCCTTTGTCCATGAAGTATGTTTTTCGTATTCTAAAGCACTTTTCAGCATATTTTTTCCTCAAGACCCCCTAAAAAAGGGTGTAGGAATTTAAGGAGTATTTAGTATACACATTTTGGGTAAGATCCTTTTCAATACTCTTTTGCTCACTGGAAATTTTAAGTACGGGCATTGTGCCCAATGTAACAACACATAAAACAGATGTGTTTTTCCATTCGCATTGGGCAGGAAGTTTCATATTAAGCATTTCAATAATTGCACAAGAAATGTCTTATATATGCTGAAATATCCTTATGGCTTGATTTATACTGGAAAAATTAGCTGTTCCCTAGAGCAATAAATACCTGAAAAATTAAATGCCATACAAATTTTAAACCTCCATGGGGAATAAGGGATCACAGATACTCTTGTTTTACTTGGATCCCTAAACTTCACTCTTTCCCTGTTCTCTCTTTGACTGTATCAAGCATAAAGTTTGTGATACGGTCACTGGTTTAGATAAGCATGACTGTGGAGAAGAGTTCAAGCAATCAGAAGAAGTGAAAAAATTAGACTATATTCAGATTAAATGTAGCAGCAGCATAGGCTTAATACTGAGACATACTTTTTTGTGTCTGCATATGTCTGGTGCTGTTATGATCTGGAAATTGGGAGGGATGGAAAATAAGCAAAATGGAGCAGAATTTGATTCACTGATGTGCTCCTGAACCTCCAGAGTGCTGTTACTATTAGCAGTAAAACTCCACAACTCTTCAGGGAAAGACAATCCAGTATTATGGCAGGAAAAGACTGAATGCACCACAGAATGTGAATCTGCAACAAGTCTTGAAAACACATACATATTACATTGACTCTTGTGGTAGGTAACCAGCAGAAGCTCAACTACCACCCCTGTTGGGAAGAAAGAAGCCGAAGCTGTATGCCCAGCTTCTGCACGGTAAGAAGTGTTAGTATCTCATGGGAGGAACCACAAGAGTACTCGATAACATGGGCTCTATATCCAACCCAAAAAGCTGGATTTAAACTCTGTACTTATATGAGCAAAAAGCAGCAGAATCCTGGTCCTGCTAAAGTAAGCAGCAAAATCTTCACCCTCTATGAAGAGGCATTTTTCTTTCAGTCTCCGGCTCTAAATCTGATTTAAATATATATGATTATGTCCTGAATTCAAAGACAATTATGTGAACATTTGAAATTCTTCTTCCACAACATTTACCTCTTGTGTGAAAATCTTGTAAATTTAACATTTATTAGGAGGATGTGGGATGGGGGAAAATGGCCACTAACATCATTCGGTATTGTTGTTTTTTAGTTTCAATGGATGTCTGAGTGTTACTGCATATGTTTGATCATGCACATCTTAGCCTGGCCATTCAAGAGGGGAAGCCTTGCAACATTTGAGAAAGCATAACCATCAGCCATTTAAAGCACAGAGTTTGCTAAGCACTTCAAAATGCATCTTGCCTTTCATTCTTGGATTGAGGTTAACCTTCACTTAGCTCTACCATAATGCTACGAGGCAAGATCTGGATCCAAAGCACATTTTTAAAGAGATATAAAACCAAAAAACACAACAGCTACCTTCTGGTCTTGGCTTTGGTTTTTCCAATCCACCATCTTGCATTAGCTCAAATGCAAAGGATACATTGAGGACCTAACAATACAGTAAAGGCAGTTATAAGTGTGAACTATAAAGAGTACAGTATCAGTGGTGAAGAAAATATTTATTGAAAGCTGCAAACTCAGATGATCAGGAATTAAAAAACAGTCAGGCCTCCATGTATCAGTGGAAGATCTAGACCCTCAAATCCAGACAATCCATTGTCTTTTTTTTTTCCCTGTGTGGTGATGGTGGTTTCAGAAATGTAACAATTGAAAGATAACATGTAAACTAATATTGCCCATAGAAAAGTTACTTCCAAGTGAAAGTAGTCCACCTGCAAGTTTAAAAATTGAACACACTGGCCCATTAAGTGCTCTTGTCTTGAACAAACAGCTAAACTCTCCGGATAGCAACAGACACTGAGGTAAGATTGGTCTAAAAATGAGGCATTGTACATATGTGCCTTTATGCTTCCAAAATCATGAAACTCTTCAAGCACTAAATTCTTGAATTTTGGACACAAAATTGAGTTCTGTCATAAATTCATGTGTACAACTCTTTATATACTCGATGAACACTAAGTTTGGTTCAATGACAGCATCAAACAACGGCTGTCAAAATCAGTTAATACTTGTCATGCCATCATTAATATAATTTCCCCTTTTATTCTGGATAAGCATTAATAAAGAGATCTTAAAAATGCTTAGAAATGGCTCTCAGCACAGTGCTCTCCTGATTTCAGCCACTTCCACCAAATTTATGCAGAAAAGTTTGTCATACTTGTACCACTACG
Source organism: Ramphastos sulfuratus (assembly GCA_013399055.1). Taxonomy (NCBI): domain Eukaryota; kingdom Metazoa; phylum Chordata; class Aves; order Piciformes; family Ramphastidae; genus Ramphastos; species Ramphastos sulfuratus. Next base: position 405,677 of record WBNM01010520.1, on the reverse strand, counting down.
TATGTTCACAGGTTTATTTGCGTTTTAAAGAAAAAAAGAAATCTAATTACCTTTTGTTCAAAACTATCAGGAGTCAAGAAAAAACTGTGCAGAGGAACAAAATAGCCTTCTAGGAGACCCATTAGCAGCACTAAGTACACACCATCTGCAAACTGTAAAAAAGACACTTCTCAGTACATTTTCTGCAGGATAATTCAATGCTTTGCTTAATAAACAAGACATACGTCATCTAATGCAGAGCTGCCAACTGTTAACACAAGTATTTTAGATTGCAGCTCAAAGATCTCACCTCACTTCTTTGATTCCATTTATTTAGCTAGTACATTCTGCTATGTCTTCTCCAATCCTAAAATACATATGCAGAAGGAAAGAGAGGTGATAAATAGCTTTGATCTATGCCTTTCTTTCTATTCTACTAGTCGTGGGGAATCAGAACAGTTACCTTTCAGGCTCTGAGCAGACAAAAGCAGAATGAAGGTGCAATCTCATGGCTGCACTGAAATTCAGATATTGGAGGAAATAAAGGAACAGTCATTGTCGCCCACCTTCTGCAAGTCTGTGTCAATCTAATTTAAAGTGTATGCAACTCCAAATGGCAGCTGTCTCATTGTTATGATGCATGTTCATTTCTATCTAAAAGCACAGCAACATCCATGAGATTTTGTTAAAGGCCTCTCACTCTTACCCGCCGTGGCACCAGGTCTATCAGTACACTAAGATACCCTCGCTATCAGAGTTACCTGAAGTGATCCATCACCTTCCTGAGGTAGTAGTTTTCTTTCAACTGTCAGGAATACAGTCTCACATCTTAGGGAAAACTTTCAAATAAACGGTTGAGGACTTTCTAGGAGCACTTGAATAACATGCTTTTTCCAACAGTAAATAATGCAACAAGAAGGCACAGGGAACACCTTTCTGAAAAGCCCTTATGCATTGCTTCCATCTAAATCATAATTTTACCTCTGAAAAGTCTCTTTCAGATTGATAGCTGTTTAAATAAACCAGAGATTCTTAATAACATGGACCAAGGCTGTCCTGAAGACACTTGGGATTTTTGGTAGTCCAGATACCATCCTTTCTGCTTGTCCTTGTCTTATGGTAACTGCTGCAGCTGTTCACATGGAGAGGTATTAATACAGCAGGATTAAGATGTTCTTTTAGCTTCTTTTCAGCCAATTTAGCAGCTGAGAACAAGAAAGACGACCAGGTACCGCATGATCTCTGTGGTGCAATCGAGCCTGCAGCACAACTGTACAGCTTCCTGTATACTTGAGTAGCTTTACTCTCAAGAACGTATCTCACTGAATAGAGTCATTGTAATCTCATGGTATTGTGTGCTTGTGTAAAGGTAGGCAGGAAACAACTGTTCAGCTTGATGCTGGATGAAACCAAGTGGACAGAATTCTTTCCTATCAAAGCAAGCACAGGTTCTGCTTACTTCGCAGCGCCCAGGAAGTAGTGCTAATGAAAATACAAAACTGTTTGAGAAATTTAGCTGCCCTTTTGAGTTTTCACTTAACTGATGAGGGTCTTCTTCATATAAATACATTCAGAATTTAAGAAATATAATGGAATAGTATCTTGGAGTTCAAACTACAATAATAAAATTTCTGGATAAACACAGGAGCATAGTGCCTAACATAGGGCAACTATAACCTCCCTTTAAGAAATGCTGTAAAATCATACCTGGGTCTCAAGTTCAGTGACCTCTAAATTCAATTTATTTAGATGCTTGTTCACAAAGGTGATGAGAGTCTGAAATGCAAAAACAATGTAATGAAAGCCTATTCAGCAGGGGAGCAGTTCAACACACGCGGTATGAACTTCACTATGAAGAGAATTTGCATTAAGATACTGAAACACAATTTTTAAGTTTTAAAACTGAAATGTGACATTAAAGAAAATACATCTCTTATTTTCCAAGAATGAAGAACAGAAATAAAATGAATGTGATGTATGTTAATAAAAATATATTGTTAAAATGTAACAATTGTTTAAAAAAAAAAACCTTGTATTGGACTATATAGAAGTGAGGAATTGGACTCCACTCAAATCCAACAGCATCCAAAACACTCTAGGTCAGACCCAGGCAGTTGTAAACTGGGTAATTCTTTGGCATCGGTACACTCAATCCACCATTTCAGTTCTACTCAATGTACACTCTGTGAAAACTTTTTGCTCAAGACTTTGATAACCACATGTTCTGTGTTTCAAAGTGTTTCACACTGTTAACTACTAATAAAAAGTAACGTTATAATCATGAATTTGTATATTTGTTTTAAGCATAAAGCTCAATTGTATTTCATGCATGCGAACGATGCCAAGGATATATTCTATCCATGCACACTCACTGCATGCACTAACAGATAAACACAAGCATGCATACACACACATTAGAGATTTTAAAAATAAAAACCTTCCAACCTTTTTCACTACATTGAGCTTGTCCGGAGCATGATCAAACAAGGTGTCAAATGCATCTCTTTCTGAAAAACATCCAAAGATGTTAATATATTGAGCAGCAGTTCTTGAAATGCAGAATAAGCACTTACTAAGCCACACACTCATTTAAGACAACAGCCAACAAAAGGTTTATACATAGCCTGTTTCTATACCAAGTATCATGTGCATATTCCTCTCTTACCATAAGCTGCTATCCTCTATTATTCGCAAAAAGGATCATTTTTAAGTAGGATTTGGATTACCTAATAACCCTGTTTCTCAAAAATGATCAAAGAATGGTTGTATTCATGCATAACATCTTAAACAGCCATATACAGGGACCTAACTAACCAAATCAGTGTATACAGAAGAACATGAGTTTACATCAAGACACTACCTCCACAGAAGATTTTCCCTGTGGGTCACTGACTGCATTGTGGTGTGCTCTATTATTAACCAACTGAAGTAACCTTATGATTACACAGCTGCAATACAATCCTTTGTATCCATGTATTTGGGCCATTCTGACATACAATTTAGGAGATTATCATCAGGATAGGCAGCCTAGTGTAGCCTTCCTGGGAATGCTACTGTAGCCATCTTCTAAAAAAAAAAAAAAAACCACACACACAAAAAAAAAACAAAACAAAAAACAAACAAAAAAAAAAAACCAAAAAAACCCCCAAAACACCCCCAAAAAACAAACAAAAAAACCAACCAACCACCAGGGGAAAAAAAGGCACCAGAGCCTTTTCTGAGCAATTTATTTTTCAACAATCATCTGAGTAACAGTGAAGGACTTCACAAAATGCTACATTCATATTCCTCAATAAAAGCTAAGGAAGATCCAAAAGCATTTGTAGAAGGTAGACTATATACAAAGTAAAACTTCTCAGGGATATCATTAGGAAAAGAAGTCAAGCACTGAAATACTACAAGAAGCAAATGCCAATTTCTTGGTGAAGATCCACCTAAGCACTTTAGATCACCATTTTTCTGTTGACCAGGCATTTGTACAGTCTCAGCATTACCAGTAAGAGGTACTAAGCATGGGAACTTTCGTGGTGTTTAGGCCTGCTGAATAATGACTCCAAGTCATTAAACTGTAAGTAGGTAATGTACACAAGGGTACCAACATGTTCACCAGCAGGTTTATGATATGACATTATTTCATATGATGCAGGGAATTTATGACTATTAATACTATTACAGTAATGTTCTGGAGGTTAAACCACAAAACATCTGCAAATTAACACATGCTGAAAAGCAATTATATGTGTTTTAAAGATGAGAAAACTGACTTTAATGTTTTTTTCCTTTTGTTAACTGTTGCAATAGTCTGTGGTGCATATACTTATATATTTGCCAGGCAACTTCAAATCCTTTATTTCCTTGCAGTTTGATCAAAGTGACCACCCACTGCAAAACTAATGCAGAGTTTGGCTGCCTCCAGAAAAAAAAATAATAATCAAATGAACTTACCATGCCTTCCTGATAATGCCCTAAGAGGGGGAAAAAAAAAAAAAGAATAAAACATAGTGATAGATAATTCACTTGTGGACACTGTGTTGCAAAAGAAACAGCATCTATGGCCAGATTTTTAGTTTGGCAAATACTGGAGTAGATCCATGGAATTAATAAAACTTCCATCAAGTTACTCCAGCTGAGAATCAAGATTAGTCTGGAGTACATCAGTATATCTCCTAGCTTCACTAAAGTCTCATGGGAGGCCAGATCTCAGATTTTCTACTGAGCCAAATCAACACGCCTTGCCTGAGTGAAGAAGGCTTTTCCATGTTGATTTTGTGAAAACTTTTCCCATTGCCTTAAAGATGTGTTTACCCACCAGCTACAATACAAGCCCAGCAAAAACAGTTCTTGGACTGGCTTCTTAAAGACTGTAGCATTTTGCTTCAGTTGATCCCTCATACAACACATAAACAAGTCCATAAACATTAAATCATCCATAAACACAAAATCATCCAGCTTCTCTCCATTCTATTAGAAATTAGGATATTACACTATTGTTTTCTGTTGGTTTGGAGTAACTTCACTGTTGACAAGTGTCTAGTGAGGTATAAGTACAGGGCTTACTACTGTCACATTGCATTTCCAAAGTCCAACAAGTAAAACTAGTCATATCACATTCATTTTAAAAATTATCTAGTTGTCTATCAAACAAAAAACAACATAAAAGAATGAGGCATGTCTTTCTTCGAAGACTTCTGAATAAAAAAAATAAATACAGAAATAAATTAATAGCAGATAAATGTAAAATAGACGTATTTTTATATCTTCATTCTGTCTTCTATTTTATCCTTGTTTAGTGCCCTATCTCTGTTTCCCCATCCTTTTGTATTTTTAGACACGTCTTTGCAGGTCTTGAAAAGGCTAAAATACAGTCACTGGCTGATGTATCATCTTCCCTGGAACCCCAATACTAAAATCTAAATATCAGCAAATGCTTGAATTTCTGAGACACATCTGTGCTCAATTACTGAACTGCTGGCAAAAGTGGTGTTGACATACTCAGTGTTACCAGTTATTTCCTCTTGGATTTGTCGAGACTGGAGGATTCCTTCTCGTTTCTGGAAAAAAAAAAGACATTTTTCTCAGTAAAGTTTATTACTTAGGGTACGGCAAAAATATATTTGTTATCCACAAATGTAATTAGATAAAAAACATGCAAAATAAGAAACTTTTAAACCAAACTCACTGTATTATTTTACCTTGTAACTATTTCAGAAACCCTTTTGTACATTAACAAGAAATTTGAAACTCCACCTGTAGAAGGAAGTATTTCTTTTCCTTTCTCCATTGTTCTTAATTCACTTTTCTTTAAAGGCCTCCATTCAGCAAGCCATTTGAAACACCTAAACACATATGTAAGCATTTTAGTAGATGTGTGTCTAGGTGAGTTGAATTAAGTCTTATACTTCAATGAACAAGCTTGGCAGATGGTGCCCATGCTTCTCATTCGCAAAAATCTTGCTCCCGGGCTATCTGTTGTTTCCACCCTGTTCATACACTTCCTATTTTGTCTCAGTATTCCCTTTTCTGAAATCTCTCCATACGAAGAGCTCTATTTGCTTGTGCTGGCACATCAAAATGGAGGATAATCCATTCACAGCCTGCTCCAGACCCTAGTTTTCTTGGTGTTCATATATGCATTGACTTCAATGTTCTTCAGATATGAGAAGCCTTTCATATATTGTGGTGAGTGGTCTGTGTCTGTGAGCAAAATGGCAAGAGCCAGCCCAAATGGTTGCTATTTGAGTCAGTTGTGAAAGATTTAAAAATTTGACATTGTTTCCAATATGCTGATCACAGTCATCTGGTGAGACAGTGTAAATACCACACATATGTTTTGCTTCTCTTTGTGTTCTCTGTTAATTCTATTCACTGGAATAGAATACAGAAAGAAGCAGCAAGCAAATGTTAACAACTGCATGTAAAGTCTAGACTTCAGGCAATTATCCATGATTCCTCTCTCCCTGTCATACAAGGAAATGAGAAAAATTAATTTATGCTGGTCCTAGACATGTCTTCTACATGGAAGAAAGAAGAGGAGAATTACTTTTTGGAAAAGTCCCTCATGGCATGTGAACTAGGGCTGCTGCTCTTCCCTGCCTTGAAGAAGATAGCATATCCCTACCTAAAGCAGTCCTTTGTGTATGACGTGCTGAGGATTTGGCCAGTCTATTACTTCTATGCTGCATTACTAAAATAGATGAGGATCAAAATGACTTTCTGCAACAAAGCCATACATAGCACCCTTTTGGTCACTGACACTTGGAAGTAATCTGAGCTGTCCTTCATCTAAAGGGTAGTTTCAGGGATTTTCCACTTTATTTTTTTAAAGCTCAGTTACTGAAAATCTTAAACACCATTAAAAGTGCATTCAGGGAGGACCTTTGAACACCAAAACTGTAAGAGTGAAGTTTAGTGCACTACATACTGAAAGACGGGGTACAGAACAGCTACTGAGACAAGTTCTGTCACATACTTTGAAATACTGAAGAAAAACTACATCATTAAGGGTTGTCTTAATTTCAAGCTTGTGCACACAGCAATAAGAACTTGAAGAAACAAGGTAGCTCATGTGAGAACTCCACTCTGCTCAGGATTTTTGTTTACGTTTCCCTTTGCATTAGAGTGAAAGGAAACAATCCCTGAACAATCTGTCATTTAAGTGTTTGTGGATGGCATAAATAAATAATTTATAAATAAAGAGGCAAAATGATGGCAAGATCCAACTCTCCACAAAAGCAATTCTCTTGTTTCAGGAGAAACAATCCAACAAAGCATGGGCTTTCTTCAAAGTTATTAATTCTATTAGTATGGAAGGAAAAGAAAGAAATACAACAAAATACCTTTAAAAGGGTCCAATTATCACTTTTTTTCCCCTAAATGGTCTTATAACCCAGATTTCGTATCACTCTCTCTGCTAACTGCTAACAGCTTTTGTACAAACCAGCCAAATGAAATAAGCTTTCATAACAACTGTGATGACTACCTGTTGGGCAGGAGCACATTTTGTCTTTCAGAAATATCTTTGTTTCTCTTTCATTAAACTACATTCAGCCAACACAGCAATCCTCACATTTTATGTACTTCTAAACCTAACAAAATCATTAAGGTAGTCTTCCTTTAATATTTCATTAAAGTACTTTGTTTTTTTTCTTCCTCTCTCTTTCTACTATTTCTTTTACCAAACTTACGTATTTATAACCAGCTATCACATAGTTTGTTAAGCTTCCCCAGGCATGATCTTTACGGAATGTATCAGGGTTCAAGAACATAGACTCATGCAAGTCTGAACACTAAATTAGGCTTTAGGATTTGCTGATTGTTGAGTAAAACTTTCACTTTCAAAGAGTATGTGATGAATTATAAAGAACCAATCCCACAAGACATGAAAGACAGATTTTGAAAACAAAAATAAAAAACCCATCCACCACAAAATAAAGACAAAAAATGTCTCAAACGATTACTGCAAGAATACTGGCTCCCACCTCCAGTTAATAGGAATCAGCACAGTCTTGGAGCTCCACTGATTGGCTTTCAACAAGGACTGTGTCTGCAGGATGAAATCTTCTGCAACGTTACTTGGATTTTATTGTGGTGCAACTGCTTTCTCTGTCATTCACTGGCGCCTGAGCTGCAGCTGTGTAGCTAAGAGGCAAAGCAGTGAGCCAGATTCTCCCACTACTTATTGTTTTTAAATTGGTTTATCTATACTGACTTCAGTGGATTTGCTGTTGAAGTACATTAGGCTATTAAACAAGAGGACAATTGCATGCATTGATTTCAAGGGGAATTTTGGCATATGCCATGACAGCACAATGCAGGACCTAGTCCTTTGGACTATGCTTTCTGATCTAGTTTCTCATTCCAAATATGCCCTGACTCCTTCACTTCTGATTTCTAAGCTGGCTGTGGTAGAACTTTGAGATAAACCAGTGTAGTTAATATACTTTCAGTAAGCTCTTGAAAACTATATTCCTCTGAAATTTTAGTCAACTAAGTGTAGATTTGATGGAGTTCTCATTTCATTTCCTGTAGAGAAACCCATGAGGCAGAATCTGGGATTCAGTGAGTCATTATCAGGTGTCAGTGATACATCTACCAGAGACTCTCCCTTTCAGATTTCTCCTCAGATTAGAAAACTTGTCCGATTTGAATGCTGGAAAAAGGAAGGGTTACTTTCTCAGTTCCATCCCACAGACTTTGTCACACAAAACACGAGCAACAGCTCTTTGTACCAGGACATTTCAGGCTAATATCAGTTAAAACCCATAAATAAAGACAGTTACAGTGTGAAGCATAAAGGCAGAGTTAATTAGAGAGAAGGAAAAGCAGATTAAATGAGAAAAGGCAAAATAAGATAGAGCAAATACAAGTCCAACTGAAAGGAAAATGATCAAGAGAGTACCGTGAAGAGTTTGGATGGGTGAGACTCTAATAAGAAAACTGACAGACACAAAAGATTTATTTGATGGGGTTTTTTTGCATGCCTATGAGAAAGCCAATACTGTAATCAGACCAAATTAGCATGCACAAGGTTGAAAAAGAATATTTAGTCACCTAACATGAGTCTGAATGTAATAAACAGCGACAATTCATCATTCAGTGCCAAGAATGATTTGAATCGCTACATAACCGAGGAGACCATCAAAAATGGGAAAAATAATAATTCTAGAGATCACATTGAGTGATAGACACATTCCAACAATAATAATGCTTCATATATTTTTAATATCAGAGTCTGTCCACTTCACAATCAAAATGAGATAGTCTGAGCCACAGCTCAATCTGGGATATTTACCAAGAAAACCCTCAGCCAATTTCACAACACTCCCAAGAACTGTTTAACACCTCTCTTACCTGCACAACCACCACCTGAATGGACACATGATCTGGGAGCCTGATTGGTGCTCGAAAATACTGGGATAATGCAACCAGAAGATGAAGTATTGCTACAAGACTTTTAGCGTGAACAGCTGAAATAGATATTAAAAGCACAAGTTATGAACTGCAAAGTAACTAGGGCACATATTTTTACTTTTTAAGATGTAGGGATTATAAGACTCTTTTCCTCTTGCCATCTGGAGTCAGGGGGCATGTTCAAGGCATCTCACCTTTACCAGCCTCCTTCTACTCAACAGCTAACACAGATGCAGTCCAGTCAGTAATATGTGTCAGCACTATACCGTTACTTTTTGCAACATGTCTGGATGCCATAGGCTTGTATAGATGGAAATCTAAAGCCAATCCAAAAGCCAGGTTTCATGTATAGCAGTTTTAAGTGCTGTCTCTGCATTCTCCTTGCATTTCCTTTATTCCCTTTATTTCAGTGAAGATTTATGGACTATCAGAAAGATATTTTTGTACTCATAACATGCACTTACTCATTTTTAAGTGTCACAATGTCTGCAAGATGATAAACGAGCCTATTCTGGCAGAAGCCTTATGCAGTAAGTTACTAAACTGAATGATGCAAACATTCCTTATGAAGTTGTTATAGTTCCTGTTATTGAAGCCTTTTCACAGCAGGTTTCATACGAGTAGTTAATACTAACGTGACTTACAAGATATCAAAAGCCATACTGTAGGAAATCCTTAATCAAGTATTAAGCCACTGGCATGGATATGTATATAGTATTCCTAAATAACGTTTGATAGCTACAGTACAGTGCACTCACTGGGCTTTTTTTTGTACTTGAATTAACCAGTAACTACTATCTTACTTCAGCAGTACAGCAGGATCAGATTCACTAAAATATCCTTCTTTGTGGACTGTGCTGGGGGGACAGTGGTCATAGATGAGGTGCTTCAGCAGAACACTAAAAAGATGTCTGCCCACCCACCATCCATGCATGCTACAGACTGCTCCAGCTGCTGCTGCCTATCTCTACCTGCTGCTGCCTATCTCTACCTCAGCTCTAAAACACATACAAAACACTAAATTAAAACTACTAGTTAAATTGTTAGGCCACTCCCAACACCCTGCCTCCAATTGCTTAACAGAGAGTGGAAAAAAAATGGTGGAGGCTGAAGAGAAACGAGGACATAAAACTCAGTGGAACCCCACAAAGTGGAAAGTCAGAGGTATCCAATGTTCACTCTTACTCCCTTAAAGTATTTCTCTCCCTTTCACTAATTTGTTGTGAATGGAATAGTATACAAAACAGCTCAGCTCAACACATGCATAGGAGACAGGGAAACTACTACATACTGGTCAAGGTATTCACCAGTGTGAAATGATTCTGATACCAAACTTAACATAGATTAAGAGGCTTAATTTTCTGATGCTGATGATAACCTGCTTAAGACGGTTGCAGTCCTAATAGGTAACAGGAAGGGTGCAGTCCTAATTTTGATTAGAGTTCTGTAATCAAAATCAGTGGTGCAGATTTTTCCTTAAACAATCAGAAATATTATTCATATCTATGTTGCAAATTTTTCACAAAGAAAAAGTCCTAGGACATAACTCTTGTTCTGCCTATCTACTACATTTATGCAGGTACTTGCCTGCTTCAGCAAATCAATTTAGTAACAGCAAACTTAAGCTGCATATGGATTTAAGAGCAGAAGTATCATACACTTTGACAGACTAAAAAGACAGTTTATTTAAATTGGAAGTTTAAGCGCCAGTAAAGAGGGTAGAGTGCATCGTATCTGCAAGTGCCGTGCAGTGCAGCTCCTGCCATAAATATCAGGTTTAAACCTTTCCTTATCATTTCAGAATTCTATATAGCAGCTATAAACTTGTGTTTGACAACAATTAATAACAGCACAGAAAACACAACTTACAGTCAACATTCCACTTAATGCTTCTTGGAGGGAGTTTAAGTGTTTCGTTGATCTTTTCAAGCACTGTCTGTAGCTTCTGTTTCTGAGCAATCTCAGACTGAGTAACTTCAGCAACATTCAACTTCTCACATTCAAGTTTCTCTGAAGTGGTATTGAATTTAAAAAACACATGAGAAAAAACAGTCACTTCTATGAAAAATACAGTCCATGCACTCAGATTTACATTCAAGAGATATTAGACTTTTCTAGTTTTAAAATGATCTGGTTTTCATTCCAGAGCCATTGTCCCTCACACTTCTGAGCTCCTAAAGACAGTTCACATTTGCCCTTTATTTACCCACTGACATTCTGAGCTCCTAAAGACAGTCCACATTTGCCCTTTATTTACCCATTGACAAGGGAAAGCCAAGTACTAATGAAAGACACACTACTGGGTAACAAATATTTGCTGCAACTTCCTTTAGGCAACACCAGACTGGAGGTAAGGCCCATTTCCTCTCTTGCTCCTAGATAAAGGGTATTCTGCATGCAAGTGGCTTGTAAAGCACACCATCAAACCTAGGAAACACATGCCAACCCCAAGAAGATTTGTTTCATCAGTTTCAGTCTCCCAGTCTCTCTCTCAGACTAAGGAGATTCAAAAGCTTGACTTGGCCCATTTGTGATAAACATGAAGTGACACCACAGAGGTGAAGGATGCACCCAAGAAATGCAAAGAATTATTTCTGGACGTATGAAAGTAACTAAAACATTGGGTGATTTCTTTCTATGAAACCATAGACCTTTTCTGCACTCAGAATTTGCAGTAGATTTTAAAATACTCAGTGAACTGGTTTGTTAACAATTAGTATAGATTGCTATGTATATGCACGCACAGCTTAGCATTTACCATCTAATAGTAAGCAAAGCAACTTTTGCTGTTTTTTACACCATAAACAAAATGCTTAGTCACCTATCAACTTACTTATATGAAATAATCAAGATTTCTTATTTAGCAAGAGGTGATCTTGTTTTCACCAAAGCTAGCTGAGTATCTTCCCAAAGAGAAAAAGCCTGAGCTATCAGCCTGTGAATCCTTCATAACAGATTGCTATCTCCATGGATTTCTCATGCCTCCAGTGATCATTCTGTGCATAGACTCAGAACAAGACCAAAGTCGTCAGTTAGATTAGACCTGATTTACAAGGAATTAAGGGTAGTGGACAAGATTTCACTGAAATCATTAAGTGATGAATCAGCATACACATATTTAGAGTCAAGCTGTATCAGGTACGCATTTTGGGGGTTTGGGTGAAGTCATCCAAGGCCTGCTCACAAGAATCAAATTGATCAGTTTAGGGCATATTCAGACTGCAACAATATTGAATAATAGCTTAACCATTCATAAAAGAGAACAGTCTGTGTAGTCTTTATTAAAAGTGCTCACATGATGTTTCAAGATTCATTTAAGATACTGAAAAGAAATTTACTGGGGACTTTATGAGCTGCAGTAACTATGAAAATGGCTTCCAAGCTAGTTCCAACAGTTAGAAAAGCACATGCCAGCTCTGCATTAGCAGTTTCTTTCTCTATCTGTTTCTCAGCTGAAACTTGGTTTGCAGTCCCCTGAGTACCTTTACCTCAGTAACATTAAAAGCCAGACATCAAATCAGAAAGAAATTCCAGCTTTCCAGAGGAACTTCTTGATGTGACTAAACTACAGTATGGAACCAGCAGAGATTAAAAACATCCACCATTGTACTGAAAACACCCTTGCCTTCAAACTTACTTTCCACTTGTACCACGGTTAGGTTTGTACAGCACATATGCAGACACTAAATTTAATTGGAGTGAAAACCATGGCCAAGACAAGAAGCCTACCCCTCTAGCACTCCAGGTAGGCTTCATGCTGTTCTCATCAACTCCAGAGCACCGCACGTTGCACTGAAGCTGTAAGGATTGTGCATACAGCCTATTGCTCAAGGGTCTCATAACACAATGCTATTTTTACATCACTTAGTAGCATAAATGTAAGATGATAGCAAGGCTCCTAAAGCAGGAACAAGTGATCCGCTTACTGAAAAAGAGACCCAACAGCATGCACATATACTTTTCTTACCAAATAATTTCTGCAATACTTGTCCATCATACAGGTCTTCAGCCAAGTCTTTCACAATAATCCTCTCCCCCACCAACACATCATTAATCCAGTCAATTAATACCTATATGGGGAACGCAAATTTGGCAGTATTATGCACTATTCATTTGCAATTTAAAACACATGTCATTTTGTACAATGATGAAAACATTCAGCAGAAAGAATACCAAAGCTCCAGTGACTCGAAATATAACCAGTCTGAAATACATACCATCAGAAGAAAATAGAAGAACTTAAGAAGGACTCTTATAAGATGGCAGCGTCAATGCACCACAAGGTCTAGACAAATATTGGACAAATATTGTCCCTTGCTTTCAGCAGTATTTTAACATTTTATTTAAAAGCAAAAGGTGGCTAAGTCAATTCAGATGAAACTTCTTGCTAAAATTCTAGCCCAAGAATCACAAAGACTACTAGGGAAGTCAGAAGGATATTAAAGTGGGTGGTGGGATGGGACTAAGATTCTGGACTCAGAATTTGAATATAAATTCTTAAGTCTTTCTGTGCCATTTCTAGAGAAACAATTGACTGCTTGAGAGAGTCCAGTGCAGAGCCACAAAGATGATTAAGGGAAAGGAACATCTCTCTTATAAGGAGAGACTGAGGGAACTGGGGCTCTTTAGCTTGGAGGAGACTGAGGGGTGACCTCATCAATATTTATAAATACGTAAAGGGTGAGTGCCAGGAGGCTGGAGCCAGGCTCTTCTCAGTGATGGCCAATGACAGGACAAGGGGCAATGGGTGGAAGTTGAGGCATAGGAAGTTTCATATAAACATGAGGAGGAATTTTCTGCCTGTGAGGGTGACAGAACATTGGAACAGGCTGCCCAGGGAGGTTGTGGAGTCTCCTTCTCTGGAGATATTCAAAACCCGTGTGGATGCATTCCTTTGTGATCTGTATAGGTGACCCTGCTCTGGCAAGGGGGTCACACCAGATGAGCTTTAGAGGTCCCTTCCAGCCCCACATTCTGTGATTTCACTAGGATGTGCTTTCATTTCATTAATATCTAACCAGTGCTTTGAAGTGTTCAAATAGAAGAGGCAGGGATAGCATTAAAAAATAGTTCACTTGCTTGAAAGTGTTGACAAGTTTTTCATTACCTTCATTAGTTCTTGTAATTTTGGGTCATTTCTGGAATTTGGATCAACCATTGTTCGGACTTCATTTTCCTCTGGAAGGTTTAAAAGAAAGATATTAGAAACTATTACAGGCATGACACTTTATTTTACATCAAGCTTTTATGTTGAGATGTAAAATTGTTGTGAATTACCTAGCATAGTGTCCTCAGGGTCTAGTTCGAATGGAATCGGACTGAGAGGTAAGTTAATGGCATTTATTCCTTCTTCCTGTAATTCAGATACTAGGAAATAAAAAAGAAGAGCTTGGTCAAATTTCAATCCAATTTTACTTATTATTTCACCCTTGCTAAAAGTATTAATTGTCTTAATTTCTTTGTAAGAACATGACTCTATTAGGTAAGCCACTAGGTGTAATTACAGCAATAAAATAGAGCTAAGAAAAATGAAAGGCCCAGCCAACAAACCTCTGCTTGTATGGGTAGGTTTTTTAATGGATAATGCTACCAGAATAAATGCAATTTCCTCAAAGCTTTTGCAGGATTAAGCTCATTGTCCTCAAGTTTTAAAAGGCTCACTTGCATTTTAATGATCCTGACATTTTAACACTAATGAGACATTTTATTTGAGGGAAATTACTGTTGCTCTCACCTCTCTTGCCTTGGAGATGCTTCAAGTTTAGTTACTTGAGAAGAACTTGGTCTGGAGCTTCCAGACTGGCAGACTATCTAGGACTGATGATGCAGCACCACACGGCTACCTTCACTGATCAGGTCAGAGATCAGCTAGAGCAGACCGGGGGATACTTCCAGCTTCTGTCCTTAGCCTTACTTCAGCAGAAACCACAGCATCAGGACATAGATGTAAGATGATGAAACCTCAAAAGTAGCACATTAGCAAGGAATCCAGACATAGGTTAAGAAATAATTTGGACACAAGAATGGCTAAGTAATCCAAGGCCCCATAGTTTGGTGATGCCCGTAGCTGTGAGGAACATTGGCAAGTTCTTAATCAGCCAAAGTCCCCTAATGCCGCAAAAATAATTGTAATACATGCTCTGAGAACACTGTAATAGAGATCCAGAGACAAAGTATAGAAGCAGTTCTGTCTCTAGTTCTGTACTGTCCAGGATATGCATCTGCCACAGTTCAGAGCGACTTCATCCATTCCTCTGGGTGACCCGAACTTCAACAGGTTGCAAAGACAAACTCTCTCCTTCACTACACTGCCCAAACATAGCAGAAGAGAACAAACATAAACAAGCCAATACACTAATCCTACCACTATGAAGAACACACAGCACTGTGCAGGGAAGGTATCCACTGTGGTGATCAGACAAGTTTATGTCTTGCTTCATAACCATGAAATCATTGCAAACCTGATTTACCATACTAGGACAGAGGTTCGTTGCCTTATTAATGGCAAAGAAGTCATGCTGTTTTCACCACTGCTCTTCCAGCGTACAGAACTTTAATAGAACTGGTTGTTAACACAACTGTTCTGTTAACACGTATATCTGATTTGTGTGCAGATGCAGATTCACTAGTTAACATTTCAGGTTTACTGCCTGAAACTTTCCTCAGCTTATTTTGAGAACTACAGAAACAATTCAGGTTTGCAGAAAACAAAAAAGTAGAATGCGGCAGTGGAGATCTTGCATTTTGTTCCTGGTCCTGTGAGCTAACTTTTGGAAAACAGTTTTACCTCTCTGCACTAACCTCCTGCATACAGTAAGTACAGCTAAGTTTCACATGAACACTGGTAATCAGTCAGTTGGTGTGATAACAGTACTTAAAACTCTGAAGTATGCTCCGTGCTTTGTGAAACGTTTTGTGTTCTGCCAGATTAAATACCTGTGCATATTTCAAGAGTGTGCACAGCTGTATTCAGGCATCTGTGGAAGATTCATAGCAATAATGGCTGTTAGAATGCTTCTTACTTTTAGTGGTATAACTTAAAAAAAAATCCACTATGTTTAATAAAAATACTAAATTCCCTTCATACACTCAACTCTGCTTGTCTATCTGTGAAACACAAATTTTGAGCAGCTTCAAAGAGTCATAAAATAACGTTGACAATAATAGTTCCCTCGATTGTTGTATATCCTCTGAAACTTATAGAAGAGAGCAATAGACCAAATTAAAGCCTCATGTAACTCCACTGAGTTCTAAGGAGTTATAGCAAGGATGAATTTCGTCTAGCATGAATAATCTCATGCAATCTCAGGAACTGTTTACACTTCATGGCAATTTTCTGAACTGCCAGTACCCCTTAGAGAAAATCATTGTTGGTTTTATTAATTTCTGACTTTTTTTTTTTCATTTTAGTTAAAAATGGTTAAGGCCATAAAAATGTCAGTGGATAGAAAAATTCCACATGGAGGTCTTTCTCTTCTAAAATGTTTAGTTCATGGAGGACTTGCACACAAAGGTTCATAGCCAGAAAACATTTTATTCATATTAATCCCAAGAGGGAACATAGTAAATAAAATACGTTGAAGTCAATGTGCTCCACTGAGTTCCGCTATCCCAAAGGGCTGGATGCTTTGCTTGGGCAAAACATGCTGGAGGAAGCAGTCAGATCATTTTCCTACTGAAGGACAGGGGAGAAAGTTTTTGATTCCTCCCTCCAGAGAGCAGATCATTGGCAGAACTCACCAACACTTCTCCAGGGGGCCAGAGTGGACCTATCAAGGTTGAATGTTTTGCAAGGCATTCTTTACAAAGCCCAATGAACCTCTCCACATTTATCCTTTAATGTGCACAACTATTACATCCTACTTTTAATAACATGACCTTCATCAGATTATCAGAGTTTCTCACAGTAAGAGAAAGCAAACAAAGCCTGCCATGTCTTTGCATGGAAGGAGAACATAAAATACAAATAAAAATATGCATGAGAAACGAATACATTGATATGTTCTACAACACATCACAAGTGTTAATATTTATTGTACAGCAGAGGCGAAGTCTTGCTTTGCTGTATGCAGATATACACAAGACCATAGTGGTGGTCTTGTTCCCCTAGGCAGCTCACCTAGATCCACATATTTCTCACACGTGCCCAAGCCACATGCAGAACCTACCCAACACACCTATGGATGATCCAAATATCCCAGACAAATCCGGTTCGCCAGAAAGGACAGATCTTCCTCAGCCACTGCATTCTGCAGTGCACAACCCATGCCCAAGGTTGCTGTAAGTCCCCTAATAAAGACTCTTTCTGCTCCGCTGTTTCCAAGCAGAAAAAGTGATGGAGAAACCCTGAGTCTAATGGCATCTTTCTCTCATTGCCAATAGTGAAAAGATTTAACTAGATTAATAATGCTTCAAAAAGGAGGAAGTAAGAACACATGCATTATATCACGTTGGTCATAGAGAAAATATATTATGTAGTACAGCCTCACTTTCTAAGAATTTCCACCAAAAACACTCTGTGACATACCACTGTCACACACTTGGTGTTCATAGAGGAACTACAAAAATCTGATTGAGGTTAAGAGTTTGCATATAACAGTTCCAGCAAAGGACTCCATTTTCAATTGCTTTTCATTAACTTCCTTTAATTAACTTTCTTAAATTTACCTCAGCAGTTTAGTACTTTAATAACAGAAAAGCATACAGGTTTGGGACAACTCTTTGCAGCAGCTGAAATCCGAATAAAATAATCTTAAGTTTTTAAATACTTTGAGGAATGACTCGGAGCATCAGGAAGACCTCCACTCTGAGTCTTACAGTGTAAAGACCCAGGAAGCGGAGACATAGCTGCAGGAGTTCATCTATACTACTCCAGATGGCAGTTGCCAGATCAGTTCACTGTGACCTGTGATAGTTCCTCTTGAAGGACAGTATCAGCAGACTTGTCTGCTTGACACTGGGCATGCTTGGCCAGTGGACAACCGCAGCAATTAGACCTCATCCACTGCTGCAGCCCAGTGTATCGGCTACCACAGGACTTGTTCCCATCATGCCTATATTGGCATGACCAGAGACTTTATCCTTTTGGATGTAAGAGGAAAATCCTTTGTAGTTATTTTAAAGTCACCATATTGAGGCAAACTGGGGGTTGAACGTACTTTTAGAGCAGGATTCTTAAAAGCAATACTTACACATGGACCAGACAAATGTCTGAGGACTGGCAACATGAAAGTCCCAGTTTTAACTCTGGATAAGCAATGGACACTTCTTCTCAGACTTCTGATTCAGCTGCACAAGGCAAATTTGTTATGATGCAATCCAGTGGAACTCCACTCGTATCAGTTGTTAACAGACTTCCTCCTATCATGCCAGCACCAAATTTGGCTCCAGAGATGGGGAGCCCACAAGCTTGTATCAACAGCAACTACAGCAGCTACTTTAAGCTGGAGAGAGTTCTTACTGATTTAAATGCTCTAGGATTACAAGGTCATAAACCTCTGCTATCAAATCCACACGGGTGCTCTAAGCCAGACTTTGCCCTTTGATGCGCAGATCCAACTGCCGTGGAAATCGTTGGACACTGAGCACATCTGAAAGTGGAGTACTGCCCATACGGTTTAAATTGGCTTAATTCCTCCAGTGCATGCAGCCTGTTGCTCCACACTGTATTTATTAGACAGTTTCATTTGGGTTTTTTAACTTGTTTATTTTGTGTACTGAAGGCTTTTTGCTACCCTGTTTAGTATTCCGGGCTTAATGTTATTCTTATTTAAATAAAATACATGTTATTATTTAACTGAGCTCAGAAATGCCACATCACCCAACACAGTCTCTGTGGTTTAGACATATTCTAGCATATCTATCCAAAGACTCATAAAATAAATACAGCAAGATGTAGTGTTAAACAGTCCCTCCAAGTGCCACAGCCATGTCTTTCCATATGATTGATTCCATACTTATAAAACTAAAATTATTCAAGTGCTGCAACAGTAATGGATCAATTCTGAAAAATCTGTGATTAACTAGAATCAAACCCTAGTGTTGCTGGAGCACAGTGACACAATGCTTCTAACCTCAATCTTTCAAAATATATGCATATTCACCTTCATAAATACAGACATACACATTTCTGCCGTTCTTTAACCGCCTTTCTTTGACATAAAGGTTTTCCATTCAAAGTTCTTTCTGCCATTTTTAAGTTTGAAAACACTTTGGTTTGGGTTTTTTCCTGTGGAATCTGAGATTTGTTGACATTCACATGATTCCATTTAAGCTTTCTCCAGAAACTGAAAGGACAAACTACCTGGTATTTTAAATTACTATGGTAGACCGCAGCTTTGTGTGCCATGTCTCTATCTTAAGCTACTCTTTCCTGGAACATGCACCGTTTGGAAGGCTAATTGCTGACATCACATTGCCAGAGCAACACTGGATTTTAATATGTACACTCACATTCAAACATGCATGTTTATGTATGTAGCCAGAAATTACAGATGATTTTCAGTAAGAAATGTCTTTATTATTCTTGTGTAAGACAGAGTGCTGAGCCAAATTTAGATGAATTTGCTTTGGTTTCATATTCTCTTTACTGGGTATAAATTTTTGCTAAATGCTCATGACCTGGATGACTCTGATAAATACTCATAGCTTGCTTTTGTATCCACTTGTGCACAAGTGCAGCTCTACTTCTTCTACTGACAATAATCTGCAATACAGACAAGTGTAAATGACTGTGTCCACACAAATTTCAGTGGATTTATGCTGCTTCAGATCAGCTCATGGCTCAGTGTGATTCCTATTCCACTTCAAATACTTCAGTTTTATACCATGATACAATTCCAGTGGAGTAATTCTGAATTACTCCAGAATACTCACAGGATGACAGAAAAAACAGCAAAAGCATTTTCAAAAAGTCCTCATTTAAGCTTTTACAGAATTATACTACTCAGTCAAGCAAACTGACACAATTGCTTTCTGGGCCATCCTTCCAAAATATTTTCTAATGCTTGTGCATGTGCATCTTATAAGTCCACAATGGGAAAAGAAAATATTAATCTAAAATGGTAGTGCCTAATTTTCTTGAATACATAATTCATACAATATGGATTCTGGCAGCTCAGCTTTAACTCTGAAACAAAAGAAATCCACACAAAAGACAATAAATCTGCATTACACATGGTACTAAACTGATCCAATGGATTTATAGATGTTTACAAGTTTGCAGAGTGTGACACAGCATCCACCAGAAATTTGATATTCACAGCACAAAACATCATAAACACATGTCTGCAACTACAAAGGGGCCTTTTTATGTGGGGATCATTGTTAAAATTGTCTTCAGAACATAAACCTTAAGTTGTAAATGCTACTCCCCATTTATATTCTCCAAGACATAACAAATGAGGGAAGAAAAGCAGAGATATGTTTGTAATTGAAAATGTTTCTCAGGAAATGATCTGCACAGAAACATCATTCTCATTCCATTAACTGCTGACTCCAAGCCAACCATTTGTAAAAGTAAATAAATATGCAAACTGGCTGACAACAATATGCTTGCCTTTAATGTTACTACATTAGTACCCAGTCTCCAAAAAGGAATCTATTTTCTTTTCTCATTTCTCCATTAAACTAAATATACACACAAAGAGAACGGGAGAAATGTTGGGTTGTTTTTTTTTTAATGTGTGTGTATATATATATATATTTTTTTTTTCTCCAGTATCTGAAGGGTGCCTATGGGAAGGCTGGGGAGGGACTATTTACAAGGTCTTGAACTTCTTCCAATGACAGGACGAGGGGCAATGGGTTTAAACTGGCAGAGGCGAGATTGAAACTGGATGTTAGGAAGAAGTTCTTTACAGTGAGGGTGGTGAGGCACTGGAACAGGTGGCCCAGAGAGGTTGTGGCTGCTCCCTCTCTGGAGGGGTTCAAGGCCAGGTTGGACGAGGTCTTGAGTGACCTGTACTCGTGGGAGGTGTCCCTGCCTATGGCAGGGGGGTGGAACTAGATGATCCTTGAGGTCCCTTCCAACCTTACCATTCTATGATTCTATGATTTTTTATATATATATAAAAAAAGAGACAAATGCTACAGTATTCACGTATGCAATACAAATTAAATCTTACTTCCTCAAACTTTCTTTAAAGTCCTGAATTACCATGTTCCTTTCTTTCTTGCAATTAGCAGGGAAAGAAAACCCAACCCCTCACAGACTGACATATCTCTGTTTAAATAGGAAAACAACAACAATAAAACAGGAAGCAAACTCAATACTTTCAAAGGGTGTGCAGGATTATTTCTTCACCATATCACAAGTAGCTTCCTTAAGCCTTGCACGCTCTCACCTTTCATTTGGCATGAAGTTCTTTCAGAGTTTTCCTGTGGTTTCTAAGAGGTAACAAGTGGTGTAGTGTCAAGCTAACACAGATGCCAGTCATTCCATTCATTCCTTCAACACATCTTTAAAACACATATGCAGTATCTGCAGATGTTTTGAAAAGCTTGTCACTCTGTAGGAGTGTTTAGAATATCACTGAAAAAAAAGTCCAAAAGACAGTGTTGGGAACAGAGAGAGGAGTTCAGATGATACTGAACTCCCTGCAATGAAGTAAAAATTGTGCATATGAGATATGCTGTGACCATTCCAAGTCCTTATCAAAATGTGTGGCACTGAATCTGATCCAGCCTGAAAACTACTCAACAGCCTCAGATACACTGTGTAAAAAACACCTACACGTTGTTAGCTGATCTGCACATGGTAACTCCAAATTAAAAATATTTTATTGAAATAAATCTTTTGACAGCTAAGATTTCAGTTTATTGCCACAGTTACTGAGAAATCTCAGAACTTTATGGAGTGCATTGGGCTACACAGAGACAGAAGGGAGCACATTTGTATCCTCCTCACTGATACTGCAGTATCTTTCAAGGTATAAAAATCTGCAGATAGTAAACATCCAGAAGAGTCAGACAGACCTGCTGATACAGTCCTAACCCAAAGCAAGTGGAGGCAGCTGTTCACCCTACATGCTCACCAACTTGCTGCAAGCATTTTTGTCCAAAATACTGTGGAGTGGAGAAACTGATTTTACAAGACTGACTTGCCTCATTCTCTGAATCACCAACCATCTAATAGTAGCTATTCCAACATCAACATGAGGAGCTCATGCAGAAAAGACAAAACCTAAGATCTGTTCCAACAAGTCTTTCCCAGCTCAACAAGTTCTAGTTATTCCTAAGAGAAAACCCAAAAATAGTTTTTAAGAATGCAAGGCAAGCTAACGGCAAGCTGAGGATTTCCTGAATTTCTTGCTCTCTCCTTCTTCTTGTGTATATAAGTCGTGTTTTTAAAGTAGAAAAAAAATGTAAGTGCCAGACCCACTGCATCTCAATAATTTAGATTACTACTTTCTCTTTTTGGAAGAATTAGAAAAATGACTACATTTAATGGAAAGTTAAAGTTCCTTTCAGGGACTGTGAATCAGCTTATGTATCACACATGGCCAATAATGTCTAACTAAAGTATCTGGAGCTACTTGTGTTTTAATATAAGCATCTGGTCATCTTCAATGAATGACTGTGAGAAAGGATCAAAACATTTGTAGTAAGTAGGCAAGTATTACTATATCCCAGAAGGAAAAAAAAACCAACAAAAAAAAACAACCCAAAAAACCAAACACCAAAACCACCTTCATATCTTCTGAGAGTTTCCTATGCTTCGAGTTCGTTCTTTTGTATCAGAGTCAAGCAAGATAAAATTTGAGGGTGACACCAAGGCTGGACATGTAGCAAACACAAGGGAAATAAGGTAAGAGTAGCCCCCAAGAAATTAAAATAGAGGTGGATACAAATATGCAGATGTATTACTTACTTGCATAACTGGTAGCTTGCAGTCTATGCTTCGCTACTTTCTGCATCAATTCTAAGCATCTAACTGTGGTTCTCAGATTCAGTACAAGTGAAGACAATTGAGTTGCAGTATCTAATTCTCTTTTGTTCTACTCCTTTTTAAAGATTTTCAGTTCCTTGCTATGTTTAATATTTGTTCCTAACACACAGATGGTTTCTAAAAGTCTCTGCAGCGTGTCCTAGGAAATTAAGTTTCTTGTCAAGGACAGAATGAGGATATAATTTGGGAATTGGGATCTGAAGACAGGTCCTCAACATGGAAAAACTAGGCTGTGGCTTTGGCTAAATCAACAGAACCCAAGCTACATTCTTAAAGAAAATGGGATGGATTTGGTGAAGGCCATAAAAATGAAACCTTAAAATGGCAGATGTCTTCTAGCATTTTGAAGGGCAAACTACTCTTTGGGGTCCTTTTGACCCAATGCAGAGGTTAATGTGCCATTAACAGCAGAAAAACTTCTGACTTGGAGTTTTAACAGAAAGGATTACAGAAAAGTTAAATTTCTTTCCCCATTCTTATTACATATGAGTGTACACAACTCATGTGCGTAAGCTCACCGAGCCTTACATCATGAAGAGTCATTTTAGGGAATGAGAGGAATATATGAGGCCTGTGGCAAGCCCTGTTGGCTTAAAAAAAAAAAAAAAAAAAAAAAAATCACTGTGTGGTGTGATAATAGTATGGCTGTGGTATTCTCCTACAACACATTTACACAAAAGTGTAAGACAATGATGTAAGACAGGACTTCGGTAGCACAAACTGGAAGCTTGAGCTACCTTAGGAAAGCAGACTTAGGAAAGCAGAGTCCATCCATAATTTGCACAGGAAATAAATCAACTCCTTCCAGTCTAGGCTGTCGAATCCCTTAATCAGAATTAATTAATATTCCACCAACAAAAGAAAATAGCATTATCCCCATTCTGCCACACAGAAAGTCATGCACTTTTGGATTAAGGGATACACTTACATGTTTCCTTTCTGCACATACAAATTGCACTTGTAAAATGGAAGCTGGGCACTTAAAAATACAGCCTTGGAAACCTGTCTATAATGCAACACTTTGCCAGACATGGGATGCACAGGAATACCTGTACTTTGTTTCCCAAACCTGTATCACAGCAAAGAAAACACCTTTCTTTTCATTTAACCAGCAGTAACGACTTTCATCCAGCCCTGTGCCATGCCCTTCATGGGCACTGCCTGCTATCCTCCTATGCATTCCTGATCTTGCTCATTCCGTTACAAAACCAGAACAGCTGCTCCAACTTCCAAATGTCTCTCGAAAATTACCTTACTGAGTCGTTCATCTGATTATGGTGTTCACATGTTTCTTATCAAGGAACAAGCTGCAAGCAATGTAAGCACCAGCACTGTAAGGGTAAACTCACTGCTCTGAACTGCACATGCATTGTAACTGTCTTTTCCAAGAGATCTTTAGATCTCAAATAAGCCGTAAGTTTGGAGGGGCACTTGCTACCACCTGTCAAGTGCTGTCAGACAAAGGAAACACCTCTGTGTAAAGTCCTGCCTTCTATGCATGTCATGGGTTGCTGTCGTTACCAATTGATCAATTTCAGCAAGCAAAACATTCATACCAATAGTAGCTGTGGCTGTATGAATAGATGAAAATTTGCAATTCATCCAAGTAAATAATCTGAAATATGTTTTACTTCATAGCACTAACACATTCAGAGTTTCCTAGAAATCCTCCACAGTCTTCAGTTGTTGATGTCATAAATGAGCTTAGGTTAATATTCCTGCTAGAAAGTGATTAGTACTGCTAAATTTTAATAAGCATGAATATTAACACTTTTTCTACTGCATGATACATAGCCCATTTGAACACTGCTATTTCAAGCATGCTTTTGACTACAAATGACAGTTTTCCTGAGTGGAAATTGAGCTGATAAAAATCACTATTATCACACTGGATGCAGTATTACTTAAGGACCAAATTTGTATCCAAGTCAGAGAAACATGATTCTATGGTTCTATAGGTGTAAACTGGAGCATGTGAGCTTCCATATGAACATAAGGAAAAACTTTCTCATTGTGAGGGTGACAAAACACTGGAACAGGCTGGTCAGAGAGGTTGTGGAGTCAGTCTCCTTCTGAAGACATTCAGAACCTACCTGGATGCACTCTTGTGTCCAGGCAGGTTCCTACACCTACTCTAGGTGATCCTGCTCTGGCAGGGCAGTTGGACTAGATGATCTTTTGAGATCTCTTCTAACCCCTAACATTCTGTGATTCTGTGAAACATACTCCTATGAAATACCACTAGGATGAAGCAGCTAGTTTTATCTCACTCACGCCACAGAAATATTTTCATGGAACGGCATTCAAAATTAATAAACTACTGTATTTCCCTGTATTTAACCCAGAAAGAAATTGTTTGACAAGGGCAAGGAAAAAAACCAACATTCCATTCTTATCTTTAAAATACTACAGAAGTAGCTATCATTGCAAAAATATAAGGTCAGAAAACAACGCTCCTAAAGCATTACAGAAACAAAGATGAACAATAATTGAATGAGTCGTTCTAGTTTCCTACCTTTAGGGCAAAATGCTCCACAGCCCATTGTACGGTCTCAGGGCCACCCTCATAGTGCATCACAGGGAAACTGCAGCCTTTAAGGTGTTCAAAGCCCCTGCTCCACAGGCCCCTTTATGCAGCAATTCGGAGAAGCTGTATTAGCTTTAGAGCCTGTTTTCCAGCAGAATGGTCCAAGCACATCACAACTCTCTGCTCAGAGCATCGTTTCAGAACAAGTGACTGACTGCCTATATAATTTAATATGATGCCACATGAGACTCATAGACCATCTGCAAAAGAAACTAAATCTGCTTTTTGCAGCTTGGTAAGTTGCATTCTGAATACCGAGATGCAGTTTTGACTGTGTGCTTTTGTTACCAGTCATATAACTGAATAAAATGCTCAAATGGCAAGTATTAAAGTACATTTTTTCACCAATTGTATTCCATTTCTGCTGTAGGTAACTTGTACTTTTCCTCTTTACAATTAAATAAAGGCACAATTCCCCTCAAAGCATAGGAAAGGTCCAGGCATAGACATGGCAATATAGGAAGCTAAATTTAGTAAAATAAAGGCTGGCCAACAAAAGCTACAGAATTCTTGAATCCAGCTGCCAGAATTAAGATGCAGACAGTATTACCAAAATCAGATCCTGACTGCAGAACTCCTCTTTTCTCTATAAATACTTCCTCACTGAAATAATTAGCAAAAGTCACATGGAAGGAGGATTAAGCTGTAAAACAGGCAAAAGCATAAAAAAAAAAAAAGCTAAAAAGCAGAGGGAAGAAGTATGAGCCATCAAAAAGAATAATAAACTACTGTTAAGAAATAAACTAGTTTTATGGGCTATGTGTCCTTCCAAAAAGGGACATTAATAATAACCTAAAGCAATTACTTACTCAAATTGCCATGCAGTTTTCTGCAGACTAAAACTTTTCAGAAGCTGCAAAATGTTTAAGTGTCTATTTCAACTTGGAACAGGATGCAGGAAGTGACACATCCCTGGCTCATTTCTAAGTGATGGAAAGTGGTTACCTTTCTAGTTTCCAATTGAACTTCATTTAAAATACCAATGCCAAAAGGCAAGTATGGAGAATTGAGAGGTATTGATTGTTTAGGGCTATTCAGCTGTTCTATACAACATTCCTCCTTCAGGTTTTGTATGAGATGTGATTCCTTGCAGAAGACAACATAGAGCTCTCATCGCTGTTCCGAAACCACATCCTTTGCTAGTTCTAAGGCATCTCTGATACTCATCAGTCTGCCAGCTACTGGGTCACTCCTGAGAGCTGTTTTCTCCTGCCAACGACTATTTCACGCAGTATTCACCAGTAGTAATGGGGCTTCCCATTCTGACTCCTGGAGTCCCATTGCTTTCTGGCACTGGGAAAGTGGATTGCTGAACTGCTGAATAACAGCATTCAATTACAGGACAATACTGAGCTGGAAGTTCTTTAACAGCCCTTCCTTGTCTTGATTACTGAATAGAACCATAAGTGTCCCAGATACTTTATTATGGCAACTCCATTTGAGATAAGTATAGTTAAAGGAAAAACAAGCCCCACTTGAAACATCAAGAAGAATGTTGAAGATAACTATAGGTCAAGAAAATTTTATAATTCTGAAGCCACAGCAACCTGCATCCCCGATTCACCTTAGAAGTTATTATTTATACTTATTTATAAAGCAGCACTTTTTCGATTGGGGGGAAAAAAAAGCGCTATTTCACAGAAATAGTAAAGGAAAGTTGTTTGGTTTGAGCTTTTTGTTGTCTTTTTCTTTTTGGTCACAAGGAGTTTTTGTACCTACAGCAGTAGCCAAAAGATCATGTCCAGGTGAACTGTTCCGATAGACGCAGTTACAGCAGAGTAAGAAAGCTGCAAATTATCTGAAGCAGAGCAGCTTTCTCACAGGGAGTAACAAGGCAGGAAATTGACAAGAGCGGGTCTGAAGTACATAACTTGGGGACTGAGTAGAGGAATTCCCAATCATATTCTCTGTAATCTATTTTCACTTGCTGCAAAGATAAATACAAGCAGGACTTAATTTCTAACTCCTGTAATCTAACAACAACAATCAATCATTCAAAAAGCCTGTGAACTTCCCTCTTCCCTTAGCAGAAAACACTATGGGAAACAAACAGCACACTGGTAAGATGCTTTGGGCCTAGAATTTCCCAAACTGTTTCTAAGGGTTCATTTTCAACCCCACAATTTTCAGCTTTGTGAAAACAGAAGTACAGCCAGGGAGGACTAAAGTCTTTTTCAAGCAGTTTTGGCCATCAATACAGGAAACAATTCGAAGGCAACATGACACTGATAGCTTAATTTGTGAAAATGGATAAATACCATATCTGCCACATAGCACATTAACCCATGTAACAAATAATACAGAAATAGCACTGCAATACTTGGTTAAAAGGTTTTGGTTCACAGAGGAGGAAATTTAATTAAAGCATGTAATGTCAATTACTGTCATTTGTAATTTTATTTAGCTTCCCTAGAAACAATACAGATGCAGGATTCTAAAGTTACCTGTATGTTTGATGCAAATGGGATAAAATTATCTAGGTTCTGAGAAAACCCAGATAGTAGTGGAGAAAAAAAATGCATTTTTACCTAACCTCATTCATGGATCTTCTTCAAAGCACTGATTACATGAGGACTGACAAGCCTCCAATTTAAACATATAAGCCAACAACCTAGACCTGAAACAAGATGTTTATGTTCAAAAAATTGTGTTAAGTCATCGGAAAGGGTGGGAGGGAAGTAACAGGCTAACTCTTAGCTACTACAAATGGGCACAGTCTTACTAAAACCAAAAGAAGAGCATTGACTGGTTTCAGAAGAGAATGTGGCATACTGTTTAAATTGATTATTTCTGATCAGAATGATGGGAAAATTACAGGGCCAGATCCTTACTGCTTCTGTCACTTTTCTCTGCTCAGTTCTAAAGTAACAGAAATCCAGAAGCCATATAGAATAATCCATTCATCTCACCACCACAATGATAAACATTGCCAAAACCATTTGATGGTTGCATCCCTTAAATAAAATAATTTGTATGAGACTGAGACAATTGTTATAAAGAGCAGGTTTTTCTTGCAGATCTCAGTTAATAATCTATGCTTGCTGACAGCCCCAGGAAAGCAGGCTGGGGAACAGAATGAACATGACTGCAACCTGTTTATGACTGACTTGTGCAGATCAATACTCAGCAAGCTGAGGTGAGGAAATCTGTGTGGCTGTTCACTGTAACATTCTTAGAGCATGGATAAGCACGAGACTCTAGCCCCGCCCTCTGCAAGGTGTACAAATTAACTTTAATTGCAGCAGGAAAAGCTCTTCTACTGTATCGGCTAAATTGGAGCACATATGCACTTGGAACCCTATCGAGTACTTTGAAAGCTGTGTTTAGATATATGTATGTTGATGCTTTCATTTCTTTTCTCATTTTTAAGTAATTATATCCCAGGGATGGAAGAATAATTTTACTAGTCACCACTTACTAGACCACATTTATCTACAGTTACCAAGTGGTGACGTTGGAGATACCACAGTCATTTTCCATTTTGAGTCTGACATATTTCAGATATCATTTAGTGATAAAATATTTGAAGAGAATGGTAAATTTAAAACCAATTGTAATTTTAGGACTTCCTTATCAAGTGGATCACTTCAAACATTGTAAATGCTGAGAAACACATGAGTGTGTAGTGCACATTTGGGAGAAATGGAAGCAAAATTAACTTTTTCTTGTTTTTTTTTTTTACTTTCTTTGTCAGCTAAAACTCAACTCTGCACATCCAAACTCACCTTCTGCTCTTTGATAAATGACTAGTGCCTCACATGGAGAGTATAGGGCAGCCCTGGAGGATTTGTTGCCCGTAAGTACCTTTGAAGCAAACACTTAGGAACAAAGTCATTCATTTACCTTTGACAAGCGTGTTGGACATCTTTAGGTGGGGATCACATTCAGCTTTGTAAGGGCATGAGTTACAGATTCTACTTTCAGTAAACTGTTACAAAAAATACCATTGGAATCAGAAAAGTTCAGGAGCTGCCCTTTCCATGGAAGTACTACAAAGTATGAAACTTGCCAAAAACTAATGGATCATTTGCAGGAAATTGGAAGTTGAAGTATATGAGTCAGTCTACTTCAAGGCTGAACAGTTTCCACTGAACTTAAATAATGAATGCCAAGACCTAGGGACAGTACAAGCAGCCGTAGCAGTTTTCTTCAGTTGTTTCTTCCAGACACTTTAGAGGATTCTGTGTTTAGCAGACTCCTCCTTGTCTTTTAGTTCAGAGTTTAAAGGTGTTAGCATACATTGTTGCTACTATCATTGAAACCTTTGCAGAAGCAGCAACCCAAGCATTTTTATTTCAGCTACAAAGCAGTTACTACAGCGTATGGGCTAGCAGAGAACAACCAATCACTTTTTAAAGTCAGTCTTCAGAAAAGGAGAGGATCACTTCTTTATTTGAAAGTGATACATGTTATCTTCATACTCTTCTTAAAGCACACAGGTTATTTACTTCCTGTCGTGTACAAGGATTTTAATATACTTATTGAAGTATACCAAACATCAGAGTAGATAAAAGACAAAATGGAAATATGACTGAGGTTTTCACAGCCAACTATTGTACTGTGCTGACTCATAATATTCTGTTGCAAAGGCTATGATTTCACTCGGAAAATCCCAACCTAAATAATGGCTGCTAAATAATGGCTGTGGACTCAGCTGTATTAATTTATATGCAAAGACCCAGGTGCAATTTCTATTCCCTCTGCCCTCAAAAGGTAAGTATTTCCTCTGAGTGTATCACTGGAGAAGACCCAAAGGCCACAGAGAAATCTTACCATTTCAGGACGTGAAAGAAAAGCTGAATTACACCAATGGGCATAATTATCTGGCTAAATTTTAATTTCTTATGTTGATTTAATATTTAACTTAATAAGCATATTTTGTTTATAAATAGCAACTCTCTCTCTCTCATATCTGCTGGTTAACATGAAAATGGGCAAGAAAAGGGTCCACCAGCTTAGCCCTCACTGGCCAGAGGTGCACCTGTATGAGATATGTACAGTGGCTGTACAGAATGCTCTGCTAGCATCCAATACCTTGTCATTGGAAACTCTTTTTATGGATATTTATTAAATCTTTCTCCAAATAATTTGGAATTTTCCCATTTGCCCTGTGGCCACGTGTTTGGTACCTTGAGTGTGCTACTTGAGGAGTTTCTCAGTTTTATCATAGCTTTCTGAAGACCTATCCCTTGATTTTGATAGTATTTTCTAGAATATTGGGGTTTGAGTGCACCAAATACCAATTTTTTGTATTGACTGGTTTGTTAGTTTTCACCTGAAGCCCTTTCCCTATGCAATTTAGCATAAAGCCCTGTGAATGATACACAAGAGATGGTCATGATGTTGCTCATTCTCACTCCAAGTTTGGGAACAAGATGCAATCACTCCTTTCAAAAGCAGTGGCCATGGCACTCTGCACGTGTTAGTATTATTCCTCTAAAATGTTCTTAATTCAAACGCAGTAGTTGCTTACAGTGCATTTGATGCTTCCTATCATGAGTGCTCAGATGAGACTGCAGAAAAATACATTTAAAATAGGAACAGTTTTCCTTGGAGGTACGATATAATTGGCAGATGCTTTTGTAACTGATGTTGTCATGAACATCCAGGAGACTTTTTGTCGATCAAATGATTTCTGTTTTCCAATCCAGTATTAGCTTTCGCACAAGGAAAGGGACTTTAAATTAGTACACTGTAACAGGTTGCTTTTCCAGCAAAATAACTACTAAGCATGTCTAGCTTACACACTGTATTTTAACATCTCAAAAGCTAGATTTGCTTTGGAAAAGTTAAGCACATGTTATCTGGAACCATATCACTTCGTGAAATTTTATGTTGGCTTATACTGGCTAGTGTGTAGTTGGATGCTCAGTAAATAGGGTTAATTGTTTTAGCGTGAATAACCAAAGTTTTAAATATGAATTCTTTTTGACCCCATTAATCATCAAACTGCCTGACTCATCTTACTGTAACACTGCCTTTTTTTTTTTTTTTAAATTGATGAATCATGAGCATGTATTACATACAGTTTTCTTAAAAATTGAGAAAAAGCCCTGCTTGTATTTTTAAAAGTTTTTGGAATCTAAGAATTTAGTATATATACACGTCACCACATATTGCAGTGGTCTTCTGATACAATAACTTCAATGAAAATTAGATTCAAACTAGAATAGACTTTGTAAAACGGTTGTGGACAACATGTTTCTAGGAGTGGCTAGAAGAACTTACTGTAGGAGAAGGTTCACTCGTGTGCATTCTATCTAGAAACCAGATAGAGTGATGTTTCTGGTTAAAGCAAGACACAAATTTTAAAGCAAGAAACCAATGAATATGGAAATTAATTTTTGTGTTTACCCAAAAAGAAAAGCTCCCAACTATGCTCTAATTCATTTTCTTTGCTTTGCCTTCCAAAAGCATTTTTAGAAATCAAATAAGAAGCATTGAAGTATTTCAACAAATCAGTTGGTTGCCTTTGTTTGGAGTTTTGTTTTTGTTTGATGTATTTTATTTGTTTAATACCATTAAAACTTCTTTGGAGAAAGAAAGAAGCAAAAAACAAACAAACAAACAAACAAAGAAAAATCCAACATACACACAACCACAAAACCAACACTTTACCAAAACCCTAGCCTCTATTAGAGCCAGCACTTGGGGTTGCAGAGCTGTTTAACCCACTCTACGCACAGTAATCACAGAGAGCTGAGAGAAAACTGAACAAAGACTGATGACAAGCTTTTATTCTGTCTGTTATTCAGTTCAAATGTGTTTTGAAGTCCACAGCCTTTTAAATGTATAAGAATATTTAACTCCTCTAGGTCTGCAGAGCTGTTTTGTTTCAAGGCATAGGACACGCTGATGCTTTCTGCTTCAGAGTGCTTCACAGAACTAAGCGAATCCTGCATGTGCTGCGATTCTCCCCCGAGGCGGGGGAGGG
>WBNM01010520.1:325831-373313 GCA_013399055.1 Ramphastos sulfuratus | reverse complement strand
GGGGGGCGGGGGAGGGGGGGCTGCGGGGCAGGCGGGGAACTGGGGGACCGAGCCCTGACCTGACTTCTGGTGCACAGAGTTCAGCCAGCTCCAAAGCCTCCTCTGCAGTTTAGATTCTGGACCACTCTGTTTTCTCCCTGCTGGCTTGCTCTTTTCCAGGTTATTTTTGCTCCTACATTGTTTTAACAACTGGTTGGTCCCTGGGATAAAAATGTTAATTTATCTAACAGATAAGAAATTGTGCATACAATTAACAAAAGCCTGCTTTGATTGCGTTCACCCACATCCCTGCCCTCTTTTTTCTTCTAATCCCTGATGACCCTTCTTTGACTTTTATTACCTTTAAAGAAGTGGCAGGATCAGACCATTAAGTTGAAGTGAATTACGAAATACTTAAACCTCTTGTCTCCCGTCTGAAAGCCCAACCCCACACGTACCAGTTAGGCACACAGGATTCTTGTAAAAATTTTAGAAGGCTTTTTTTAAAAAAAAATACTACTTCTAAATGTTTGTCTCTAGCTTGAATTGTGGCATGTCTAAGATACGAGAGGGCTAAAACATGACAATTAATTTCCTCACAACTCTGAAAGCCTCGTGTCTCCAGGAGCTCTACTTTTACCATTTTAAAAATTAATTTTGGATAAAAAAAAAAAAATACACTGCAGGGTTCCACACTTTATTCAAGGAGTTAAAAGTCTGGAGCTGTGCTTGATGAGCCAGATGGTCTTTAACAGTAACATTGTTCATATTGTTTAGATTATCCTGTTGCAAGTACAGTGCCTCGTTTACCTTTTATGGAAGAAAGTGTGGAAAATTGACCACAGATGTAAGTAACCAAGAATGATGGCTGAGGCAATTCTTACCAGGCCTCCCTCTCTAACACGTCTGATCCCGCAGATAAAAATAAATAGAGAAATGTGAGGCAGCATGAGAAATATCTAGTGTTACCTATTTAAGTGTTTAATTTGAGCTCTGTGAGCTACTAAAATCTTTATTTTCTTAGACCGAGATTTCTTCATATTGAATCAGTTTCAGTCTTTCAGTGTAGGCAGCCTGAATGTAGATTTTTATCCAGGTACTAAATAGCACGTCATTATATATTTTTTCCATCCCGGTTGAAAAAGAAGGGTGGGAAGAAGCCAACTACACTGACCTCAAAAACAGTTTATGGTCCAAAAAATCTTCATGAGAAGATTGGTACCCATTTTGTGCTGTAATGAGAGCACACAAGCTTCCCATTAATATTGATTTGATTGGTATCAGAAGCAAAGGCTGTGCCAAGTTAATTAGAGGTCGTTCATTGTTACTCCTAATAATGGACTGCTGAGTTTGTGAAGCATCCTGCAAGACAATTCCAAATTGAAATAAACTTTTTTTAGACAGGTATCTCTTTTGTGCAATATCTGGAATTGGAAGGCTCAGTGCTTAAACAGAACAAAGAGAAAATGCTACAAATGAAAGCAATAAAGCCCTGTTTTATAAAGTCCTTTTGTCTCCTATCACTTTTCTTTCTCTCTCATTTCCTTCCTCTTATTAGAAGCTGCTGTCAAACTGCATTTACTTACGGCAAGTGGTTCCCTTCAGAGCCTCTAAGCTGATATCACTGCATTTGCATGCAGGTGCTACTGTGGTGGAGCACAGCTTCTCCCTGCCCTTGTCCCCCTGCCCTGGCAAAGCAAAGAGATCTGTAATTATAAACCAATAGGTTTACTATGTGAGGGCCCAGAAACTGAAAATCTCCTGTTTGTTCATCAACACGGTTTGGCTGGCTGGTACTCTTTAACAAGGTGGTAGATTCCTTTGACTATTAAAGGCAACATCTTCCCTTTATTATGCTAAGCCTCTTGATTGATCCAGGAAATATTTTCTTTTGCCTGCGCAGTGCTTTTAAATTTAATTCTCACAGCACCAATTTCCAGAAGCACTCTAATATTTTTAAACTCTTTTGTAAAAAGTTTCAGGAAAAGGTGTTTTACAGGAATCACAGGAGGCTAGACATTATGCTGACAATTCTGCAATCTAGGATGCAATGTAAAAACCAGCAGTTAACTCTGGAAGCAGACTTCTAAGCCCAAGTTCAAACGGTCAATTTAAGATGCCACTAACTGGGACAAGAGAGCGTTAACGGTCCTTTTCATGTTTTTAATACCTGCATTCAGAATATGATAAATTGGGTTGGCAGCACAGAGCAGTATTTTATGGCTTAACTTCTGATTCTGCTCCCTGCAGGATCTAGAAAACAAGAGCTATCAGCCATACCAGCTCTGGCTCCGTGCCTGCAGTTACGTAGGTGCAGAAGGGAGAAGCCATGAAAGCACAGGTCAGGAGGAGGTGGCAGCAGCAGCACCAGAGAAGGAGAGTGGAAAGGTGACAAGGGCCTTGGAGGGAGAAATGGGCAAGGCGATGGGAGTGTTCTGGAGGTGACCAGCTTCAATAAGGATAAAGTGGATAAGAGAATGATGCTGCAGTGAGTCAGTGCAGCTTGGGCAGGGGAGGGGGGACTGCTGCTGAAATGGACTGTGCCTGTGTCTGGGATCCAGGAGCCCTTGAACACTAATCCTAGTTCTATTCTCAAGCTGAATGCAAATTTTTTTTTTTTTTTTTTTTGTCTGTTCTCTTATCCATAACATAGTGATAATGACCATTATCTGTATCAAAGTGGTATCATGAGGCTTAAAGTGCCACTGCAGTTCTTAAACAGCAGAGATATGCTGACCTTCATTTGTGTTCACAGTCAACAGATGCTTACCTCAGTGACTAATTCAGGTTTTGCTTTCTTCCTGTTAACACTACAGAGCAACCCCAGCTATGGAAAAGCTCTAGGACACCATCCTGGCTGCTGCAACAGACTTCTTAAACTAATTTGGACTGCACAAGTAACAAAAGGCAGGATTTGCCTGAAATGCTCTGTAGTACTAATGAAAATGGAGACACTTGAAGAAAACCAGAAACTTTCAGGTCCTCAGTTATATGTGGAGACCAAACAGAAAAACTAGGATTAACTTGTTCACAGATGTGACATTTTGCAGCACAGCTCTAAAGCTGATCCAGATCTGTCAGAGAGATCAGGCTTTGTGCTTGAACTGATCATTCAGCAGAGGAGTCTCACCTGTGTTTCAGTCAGACTATAAATAAATACCAAATCAATTAATGCTTCAGAAAATAGTTTTTAAGC
This sequence comes from Ramphastos sulfuratus, assembly GCA_013399055.1. Classification (NCBI taxonomy): domain Eukaryota; kingdom Metazoa; phylum Chordata; class Aves; order Piciformes; family Ramphastidae; genus Ramphastos; species Ramphastos sulfuratus. Next base: position 370,138 of record WBNM01010520.1, on the reverse strand, counting down.
AAGGCTTTCCAGTATGAACACAGATTTCCATCTAGATTTAGTTGCCAACATATGATTCACAAGACCCCAGAGATTGTCCATGAGATAAAGCAGAACTATTGATCACTTACTATTCTAGAGAAAAAGGATAGAAAAGTTCTCATTATCTGGGCAGGGCCAGTTGAAAAGAGCACACACAGGAAGAACAATAGTGCTACACAATGCAGTCAAGGCTCTGATGCATGAGATACTCTGCTTCTGCTGTCATAATATATCCTGCAGGGGCAGGTGCTGAAGACAGAGCACTGTAGAATTTATCTGTGGAGATATTCAATGAAGGGATTATTTGTTACATTTTATGGGGGTAAGGCAGAGAGTGTTTAACCACTTGCAGCTAACCAACACAGTAACTCCTGACTTGGTTCGTAGAAGGAAAAGTCAATGTATCTGTGTCCAGATCTGTGTTCTGGTTCTTACAGGCCACCATCACAAAGGCATCACATCTCTTTCAAGTCAATGAGACCTTCCTCGTAATCTTTCTAGCGTTGTGATACAGGTCAAATAGAACATTTTGTAAATGCCAAAATCCAGCTAACGATATTTAGTGAAATTGCAAAGCAGCCTCTTCAAAGCAGACTATGAATTCAAGTAGAGCCTTGTCAGACACACAGGAAAGTGCTAGGGTCACCCAGATAATGATTCTTGAACAGACCACGTACTGTGAACTGTTGGAAATAGGATGTCCAGGTCTCTGAAGCTTTCATGCAATTCTGTAGTAGCCTATAGAAGTCCAGAAATCGTTTGGTTTGGAGTTGCTTCAGTGGAGTCAGTTACTGGTTCTGATTAGCAGAATGGCAGCAAAACAGCAGTGTGTATGCTAATGATTGTATCTGAACCTAACTCAAAGTTTGGTTACCGAATGTGGAATTGGGAGTAGTCTGCATGCATGTGATGGGTGAAATCTCTGTTTCACTGGTGCCTGTGTGGTGTTTTTAGTTGTTGCTTTCCATCTGTTTATAAATGCAGGACTCAAGAAGTGAAGCCATGCTAGAGAGGGATTGTGAACAGAGAATGCTTTCTCAGCAGGACATGAGCCTCAACCTCTAACAAGCCTTGCTTGATTTGTAGAACAGACTAAGGTCTTCTGATGAACAGCACTATGTAAACACTAGAAACTCTTATTTTTAAAGTGATTCTTGTTTCTGACATATATGCAGGGAATTTCCTTTTTCACAAACAATGCCTGTCTTGGTAGAAGCTTGTTTCCATGACTAAAACTATGATGAGAGCATCAAACTAGTACCGTTCCAGGAATAACCTACAAATCGGTTCTACTCTGCCAAGAACACAGAGACTGGTTATTTAGATGAATGGTTTTGGTTAATAAGCACCACAAAGTAGGAAAAAAAAAAGATGCCTATATATTTTAGTTCATAGATAATTATGAAAAAGAAAAAATGTGTATGGAGAAAAATAATGTATGGTTGGGGAGTAGAAATACAAGCCTTGAACTTCCTATCCTGAAAATATAAATCACTAAGTTTTAAAGCACTTGCATGACTCATATGCAGAGGTCATAGACCAAATTTGCTGATGGAGGCAGGATGAAACAAATTCAGCTGCATTTTTATGATATTTTTCCTGCTGCTCTTAGCTTTTTATTTACCCAAAGTAATACAATTTTCCAGAGAAGTATAACAGCTCCGACATATGGAACTGCTATCCGGTTCACTGCTTAGGTGCAAAACTGCATGAGAACAGTGGTGTGTCAATAAATAGCTTACTGCAGGGCAGGGAAAGTAGTCTCTCAGGAACCATATTGCCAGCTTGGCAGTACTCTAGAAAAGGAGATCTCAAGATGGAATTGGTATATTACTGCAGTTTGGTGAATAGGATCCAGGCCTAAAGGAAATCCAACTCAAGTGATGTGAAGACTGAATGGAAGGCAGAGAGAGTAACAATAAAGTGGGGCTTGTTATTGCAGAGGTCTATAAATCAAGAGATTTTTTCTTCCTTACTCTAGCACAAATTCTTAGCCAGTTTTGGACATCCTTACTAGTCAGTAGACTGTAGTTTTTCACTTGGGAAATAGTATCATAACACAGAGTAAGCTATTTGGTAACCAGTTGTGGTGCCTTTACACTTGCTGAGTAATATTTTTGTGCCACAAGAGGAATCAACAGGAGTTATGATTTAGGTCTGGTCTGCATACTAATTGTATGCCGCTGAGATTCTGCTGACTCTTGAGGTTTTTTCTGTATTTTCAGTAGCATTGCTGATGTTTAGATTTTGGTCCAGCATAACTTAGAAAACGAGAAGAGGCTAACGCCTGCATTCAGTTTAAAATGTCAGCACATAACAACTCAACAAGCCTGGGTTCATGAGAAAATTTTAGACCTGAGTGGGTTTTGATCTAATGGCAAGGAATGAGACTTGCTTGTTAGGAGAGAGAGGCTGTATACTGTGTGTTCCACATGACCTGATTCTGTGTGCATGTGAGGTTGTATTAAAGATTCGAGGTTTGAAATAAGGCGTAAAAAGCTGTATGTATTTATAGCTATAACATCATTCTCCTTCTCCTGTGTTTAGAGAAAAAGGTAATGGGCCTGCCTGCATTTGCTAACATTTGGACTTTGCAAGGTGCACTAAAAATAACAGTAACATACTGGGTGAGCTGTAATACCTCAGGGTCTTGTCAATGTATTTTTAGCCATTTGTCTCTGTATTATAGGTGAATTATGTCATGCCAATGGTATTTTATTTTTGTCAACAGTCTAATTTTTTGCCTAGATCTAGTTGGACTTCTCCCTTTTGAATGACATTTGACAACATTCACATGTGTTACTTGGGAAGTACACAGTTGGATAATTTGCCTGTATAAAAATACAGTGATCTATCTACCTCCTTTCTTTGCATTACACAGTCTGGTTTGGTATTCTTCATTTCTGGACTTAAGCCCTGGTGAATGGGGAGGGGAGGCTAAGTGTACCACGCACCCCCAAAGCCACCTCTGAAGTCTCAGATGCCAGCCTCATTCCATTCTTTTTAAGGACCAGGGAAGGCACGAAGGCAGTTTGGAGACACTTCTTTCCTCCTTGCAGTTACACACCAATAGACTTCAGCACTGCCAGAGATGTAACCTCTATTTCCTGCTATGGGAAAGTTCACATCCTACAACCTAGGCATGTTTTTAAGTGTATTTTTATATATTATGTCAGACTAATAGGAGATCAGATATTTTTGCTTTTTAGGTACTGAGGTTCTGTATGTATTTGGGTATCCAACACCTATCAGGCTCTCCAGGTGTCTGCATCTCAGCTGGTAAAGTCCACCAAATATCTAATTCCCTATTGCTGGACATGAACACAGACATAAACCCGATTCAAAAAGCAGGTGCTTATTTCCCACCCTCTGTTCCCAAGCTAGTCTTTGCACAAGTATTTGCACTGTAAACAATACATGCAAAGATGGCAGAGTTATAATTACTATGTACTGCAGCACATTACTTTCTGCACACAATGTAGCATTAGATGTTTCATGGCAACACTGCATTTTTTTCTCAGTATGTAAAGTTACTATTCTCCACTTTGGAAAGCACTCTCTCCTACCTTGCTGAAAGCTCTCCAGAGTATCCCCAAGAACTGGTTAAATGCTCAAACAATTAGCATAAACCAATGCCTGCCTTTCTTTTTTTTTAATGGACTGCAATTTTCTGATTTTTTAAGATGCGTAATTTGTTGCAGTTATTCTTAAGGTTCAGTCTGACAGATCCATTTTACTCTTTCTCTACATTTCCAAGTCTTAATATAGCATGTGTCTGATTTAGACCTTAAGCTCTGTGCACTCTGGCTTGATCCATGCATGCACTTCTGACCACATGAATGGTTTCTTGTCTACTTGTATGCTTACTGTTAAGCGAGGTATTAAGTGGTTTGTCAGACTGATCCCAAGCACTTAGCATCTGAACAGCATGAATTTTTACCCCATTGAGTAAGAAAACCTCTCCCAGAGCTTCACCTCTCTATCCTGCCTACATACAACTCTACTTCCCTGTCAGAATACAATCTTCAGTCCTTCTTATCTCTCTGGGATTTATTACTTAAACTGGAGACACTGGTTTGAACTGGGGAATTAAATCAAGCAAAGCTGGTATACTAGTCATCCAGGGGTTAAGCTAATTTGCTAGCGCCCTTGCTGTTTCTTGCCATCAGCCACTATGCATCCACTCTTTAAATTCTGAAAAGAAGACCGACCTTTAATCTGTGGTATTAGTTCCTTTGACAAAATGGAAGATTATGTCTTTTTCCCACAAGCCTTCATGCGAAGCTTATCCAGCTTCCATCTGGTCTGGCTAATTAAATGTAAGTTAACATTAAGTTAAGAGCCAGCTCCAGCCCACAGACCTTCTATTCTGCAACTACCAATTTATTAATTGGCCAAACTATTTGAGTATTTAATTCCAATTTTTGATTACTTCTATTTTCTTCACTCTCTCACGAAAACAGGCAAATGTTTTTTAAGACATATTTGCATATTTTCAGCTCAGAAACACAAAACATTAAGACATGCTAATACAATTCTGAGCAGCCATAAAATTGTCAGGTTTTCTTCTTCTGCATTTGACATGTTAATAAAGTACCATCATAACAGTGTGAAGGATCTGCCTATTGTGCACCAGATCTGGAATCACTGGAGCTGTACACTTCAAAGCTGGCTGTGACCCACAATCTGGCCCTATATGTACTAAAACGAGAGTCAGTTGTTGTATTCCTTATTCAGTCAAAACTTTCTTTGACCTTGATGGGAGCTCCATCTGAATGAAGAACAAAAGGATTAGATCTAATATGGGGAGTTTCTAATTGCAACCATGCCCACAGTTATTTTTGATAAAATCCATTTGTAAAACTGAAAATATAGAGAATCTAAGTAAAAATGGTGCTTTGCACTATTTAATTTTTAACATTAGCTCTACACAGCTTGTACCTAGTCCTATATTTAACATTAGATGCTAAGAACACTGTAAGCTTCAAGACTTTTAAAACAAAAAATGTGGTAAAGTTAGATTTATTAATTTAACACCTGACACTACTCTGAGAAAGATCATTAAGTAAAACAGCCTAACCCCTCTAACCAAACCCTCCTTCTTTGGGATAGAGACAAAGATCACTTTAAGAAATGTTATTTCTTCATATATTTATCTAATAGAATGCCAAAATGTAAAACAAATTAAGAAATGCAAAACCTAGAAAGCTTTTCACTAGTTCATACTACAAAAAAATTAAAACACCAGATAAGCTGCTGTAACAAAAACGAAAAAAATGCAATAAAAAAAAAAAAAAAAAGGCAACACTCCAACCCTTCAAACCAAAAAACACTCCCAACAGTTAAAAGCTCGGTTTCATATAGAAATCTAAACCACATCAAGACATGCAAGAGAGTCGAAAAACCCAGCAAAACCTGTGTATGGCACAAAGTGCTAACTAATGGAGCAAGACTAAATGCTGAAATCAGCAGATCACTGCTCCTTTCTGCTTCTTACCCTGCAGAATATTACACAACTAAATCAGTTCAATTCACCTTTTTCTGCCTCACCTGCCACAAGCAGACAGCAGGGAAGGAATAAACATTTGTCTTTTTCTCTCCTCATTCAGGACAGAAACCAAAATTCTCAGGTGTTCAGAAATTCTGAGGTGAGGATGTTTGGTATGAGGGCAGACTATTATCAGCTATTATGACGCTGGCAACAGAAGTGGACAAATAATTCTCTCCGAAGAAATTCTGAAAACAAACATGCTGTTGCTACAGAGTGCAAGACCAACGCATGTGAAACATTTTTTATTTGAGTTTGGTTATAGTATGTGATGGTTCTTATCAATTTTTTCTGTTCTCTCCTCTATCCCTTAAATTTTCATGAGCTGCTGATAAAAGCCTTTCTCATGAACTTTATAATCTGGTTTATCCTTTGCTTAGATTAGTTTACATTTCTGCTTTAACTATGCACACCAACTCTGCTCCATAGCTTACCCTGGGAACACTTTTCTGCACACAGAGTTGTTAACTTTCACTCAGACAAAAGCAACTTAGCTCAAAAGGTCTGATAAAATCCACTGGGTAACTCCTTCAAAAATTAAATAGAAGATGTAAAATGCCATTTAAATTTACTGGTCCTACTGTAAGACTAGAAACAGTCTTCTTCCAAACACACAGTAAGATTCGGTTCATATTCAAAATATCAGACCTGCAGTACAGTGAAATGCTGAGCTCCATTCTGACACACTTGAGCCTGATTCCATTGAACTAATTCCTGGCACTTCGCTCACGCCAGCTTTCCCCGTGAACTGGAGCCACCTTGTGCCCTATACAGCACCTGCACCCTGCTGTCCCATTAGGAGTTCAGGCATCCTAAACTAAACTTTCAGTTAGGCAACCCTGTGCATGAGATAATTCCTGGAAGATATTTATTCAGATTCTATGTCAATTGTTTCATTTATAACTGTTTCAAAGGAGTTAAATGTGAACAAAAATAATGAAGATGTAAATCAAATGGATGGTGATTAGCTTTTTTTCCACTCCAACCCACCACTGTGATGAGTTTTTAGGAATTACACAAGATACTATGTCACTCTGAGCATTCATGGTATAATGAGGAACACCACTACTGTTTTCTAGTTTATTAACTGTTTAACTGTTCTTACCTATAACTACAGATTATAACAAAGCAGAATATGAGGCCATGAACTGCTTAGCTGCATGTTTTATTTTGCAGTAAACGAGTGAAGTCTCTTCCTCTACAGTAATGAATTCGAGTGCACAGCATGTGGCCTTAAAATGTTTACAAGTGCTACAGTTCAGATTTGGCCTCTAGCCATAAAACTCAAATTCAGCATTGAAATATCCCCAAGGCTCAAGCCTTCCCCCCCCCCCCGCTATAAAACGGGGATCACACGCATCAAATAGATCTGGACATATTTCCAGAGGTTAATGGGGCAAATTCTGACTCAGGGTCAAATCTACAAATCCATGTTCTTTTATTCTAACTGGATCAGTACCAAATGTGTTGAGTGCATGAGAGTACTGAGCCAATAGATATTCTTTTACTTCTCAAAGCAAGGGGTGATTTTCTTTACTCCAAGCAGAGAGGATAGATGTGATTGCACCTTCCAGTAAAATTAATACACATCTTTAAAAGAGATGAGACTTGGTATTTTTCTTAAGCCTGAAAGTACATACACAAAAAAAAAAACCAAACAAAAAAAAAACCAACAAAAAACCACCACACACCAAAAAGCAACCACAAACCACAAACCCCTGAACTACATAGTTACTAGAAAACCTGTTCCGGCCTTTTACCATTATTCTTCTTCTTCATGCACTCTGACGACAAGTTAGGCATATCATCTTTTGAATCCAGCACTGCAATACATTATACTGCATTTACTCTGAGCACTCTGACATTATCATTATCTTCTTTTGTGCCCGACAGCAACTACAGCTCCTCTAATGCCATTATTGTAATTAAGAACAATCTGAACCATTGACAGTATTGCCTCGTTTGCTCTAGAATCCCCTGTGCATTAGTGTTCTTCTAAACCAATATTTCACTATTAATAATTTGCTGCTTTAGAAACGCCTACAGTTAAAAGAACGAAATTGCTAGGCCTCAGCCTAACTTGATGGCTGAAGAAACTCATTAAGAAAAAAAAAAAATAAATGAAAGGCTGTACACTGGCAAACTGTTAGCTTTTCTTTATACACACTGAAAATGGATTCACACCCTGCCAACCTATTCAGGCCGTTACCCAGGTGAGGAAGCTTATTTTGGCTTGCTTCAAAAGGACCACCTGTACAGATACAAAAGAAAACATCTCTCACTTCTCCCACTAAATGTACCCAAAGTACTTCTCTGTCTAAACTCTCCCTTTCATTAATCCAGCTCACAGTTGGATAAGTAGGGCAGAGCAATTTAGACATTCTTGACTGGGAAATTCTGACCTTAACATCCACCCTGGCTACACATGTCCTCTCTAAGCTGCCTGTACCCTTATCCATTCATTTGCAAAGTATGACACCTGCTTATTATTATCAGCCAGGAAGGAGGTCCACCATAGCCCTATGACTGCTTACCACCTCTGATTGCCTGTAATTCCAGGGAAACAATCAATCACGAGCTAAAGTAGTGCAGGTACAACTAGCAGGGCAGCACTGACACAAGCTAGGGTCAGAAAGCCCAAGACACAACTTACATTTTTCCTCTACAGTAAATGAGAAGCTGGAGTATTAAGTTCTAACGTAAAAGAAACCAGTAGTCATTGCCTGCATGGTATCTGAAAAGGGTCATATCAAAGTTTATCTGTTGGACACCCATGTCAACAAAGATCTTTATATATTTTTAGCAGACATGAATACAAAGGTAAGCACTATATCAAGATGACAAAAAAAAAAAAAAAAAAAACCAAACAAACAAAGCCCCATGGCTAATGGATAAAGCTGATATCTCCAAAGGATAACACAGAAAAATACGTATGAAAAGCCCACTATTTCATGACTCCCTTTCTCCATCCTGTTTCTAGCATAGTTAACTTCCTCTGAATCGTTTGCTTGTGCATTGTTGCAGCTAAGCTATCAAAGCCAAGAGGCCAGCTCCAATCAGAGCACTGAAGTTACCTCTACTGCACTGCAAAGACAGGCAAAAGAGATTCAAGTGCTAAATACACACACGGAAGATGTGCTGATGAATTTTTCTTCTCCTGAAAATGCATTCTATTAAAAATTATAAACCCTACACTAAAGGAACAGTCAGGAAATTATGTTTAGACTACATTTAATATTTTTGATGCTTTCATAGCTTTTGCAGGGTGAGATTTTATTTCTGTCTGGGAAATCTGCCACTCAACTGCTCCTCACTCTACCATGTCCTTCAGTCTTAGCTCAGAGCTTTCAAAGGAGAATAATGGTTGTCACCAACTGTTGCACCCTCTCTCCCACCACCCAGATTGAAGTCCGTTTTTCCAAGTGGAATTTAATAGGTTTCACTATGAATAAAGCTTAATTTCAACCACTGGGTCAGTGCCATAGGCTGCTCTATCACTTCTCAGGTAAGGAAAAAGAACAGCATTTGGTCTATGGTAAGCAGAAATCAGAGAAGCCACGAGGCGACAATTACAATTTCAACTACCAAGAATGGCACTTCCAGAAGTTTTGCTTTGTAAAACATATCACCTAAGAAAAACAAGACATGTCAACCACGATACACAATGCAGTGCTAAACACAAATACCAGTAAGAAGCCAGGAAGACAAATGCTAAAACACTATGACAAAACCTGTATTGCTGACTTATGACTAATGTGTTCTCCTTAATTTTTAATTAAATACACATGTTTAGAAGAATGATTTATAGCACCACACACAACTATCTCACAGAGACTACTACAAAGCCAAAAAGAAAGCAGAACAACTGGCAGAAGGTAGAGCCTTGTCACTTAACCCTGCAATTCTTTAATATTTTGAGTTGAAGAGTGGCACAGTCTAGAGTCAGGTGCAGGATTCAGGTGAACAGATGGTGGCTAATCTTCCTAATACAGCTCTGCCAATACAACTCCCTCTTGACCAGCCATGTCCCCATCACTTTTTGTTTTGGGTTGTTTGTTTTTTTCTGGCCCTTAGTATTCTCTGGCACAAGCACAAATTGTGAACAGTTAGCTGTATGGTAGGCTAAGGATTCACATAAGGCTGCTGATCTGATTTTGCTTTTGGTCCAAGGCATCTTTCGATTGTATTTCAGTCTGGTCACCAAAATGAATTAACTCACTGGTGCTCTCAACACACACATACACGCCCAAACCCAGGAGGGAGAAGGGTGTTTAAACCAAGTAAAATGATCTACTAATAAACATCAGCACATCAAACAGAAAATGCATAACAATACATATACAGTTACACACTCAAAGCAGAAGCAGCAGATGGAAAAGCAACAATGTTTTAGGTACACCACAACCACTGTTTTTCGGAAGTTCTACTTCGCAAAGAACTGTGCCTTTACAAGTGCTGAATTCACCTTTAGCAACGTCAACATTCTGCTGAAAAAGACTGTAGAAATCTGTGGATTAATAGGAAACATTTGATCTTGGATACAGTGAAGTAACAAATGAGCTGGCCTATCCTTATATTAATCTCAGTGAGAAAGGCAGAGAGCCCAGCATTACACTATTTGGTCTGCAGGGAGGGTACGGTTTAATGGCAGTGGAGGCAGTAAAGAAAATGTAGGACAGATCCCAAAGAAGATCCACAGAAGCACAGACTTGTACTTACAGAAGCATCCTTTAAGCTGACAGATTTCAGAAAATGCAGAACCCCTAAAGATCTAATCGAACCCAGTGAGAATTTTTCTCCTGGTCACAGCCTTGGTTTCCTGGTCTTCTCTTACCTTCAAGACTGATTCTTTAAATGCTAAGTGACACATTCAAGTTCTGAAACTACAGATTCTCTCAGCAGCACACTCGCTATACTGAGAATAGAAAGAACTACTTCATACTTCCTCTTTTCTACAGCTTCACTTGGTTATATCCACCTTCACATTGAAGACCAAATGCTTATTTTTATGGCATTGGTATCAGGGATAGTGTATTTTAAATTTAGAGATGTAAAGAAAAATCAGCACTGAAAGAAGGATACATCAGTTTGAGCTGTCTATTACTGTTTTTCTTCTTTCCATGGTTCTTGTCCTATAATTTGGAAGCAACGGGGGCTCTTGAACTACTTGTTTAATGCTACTTTTACTTTGCCACTTTAATCTTATTTACTTTTCATTTAGAAAATTGCTATGCATCTATCTATCCAATTACAGCAGATACCAAAAAGGACTGACAGACTGTGATGCCACCATACTTCCAGCACACCTGGCCAGTAACAGGTATAAGCCTGGAGAGCCAGACCAGCCTACCATCTCTCAATTGGAACCATGAAGCATCATACATATGAATCTTCAGATTATCCTTAGAGGTCACTCTGAACTGTAACTACTCAGTAATTCTGCAACCCAAGCTTGTCAGTCTCTATGACACCATAGTCCGGCTGCAAGCTTGTGGGCACCACTCCTTCCTTCCCCACAGATGGCTAAGACCTGCTATAACAAGCAGCACTGTCAAACCAAGCACCCTCATCTATGCCTGCTCACAGCACCCTAAAGAGCTCAATCAAGTCGGCACAAGGTGGGGGTAGGGGGAAGCAGCTGCTGCTGAAGAAGAGAGAAAAGGATGGACACAGTTTATCGATCCTTCTCCCTCCTCCCAGTGTTAACAGCACTTCAGAAAGCAGCTGCTTTCTGCAGTCAGTTCCCTTGCTCTGATTCTCTGCTCCCCTTCATCACGCTCCTTCCTTTAACTCATTCTGTGCATGTTCAAACAATAAAAAAACTGCTCAAATGGGAAAAAACACAGGAAATAAAAGGTATGCTTCTGCAGCAGCTAAATTGACCTCATAATCTAAGGCTGCTTGAAAATGAATGCAAAGATAAAGTTCAGCAGCTCTATGCCCACATACAGGTAGTCACAGAACACAGAATTAATGGCTGTATTGGGCCACAACAGCAGATCAAAGTCCAAGGTCCTTGCCCTGGCAGAAATGTGTTCTTAACAATATGGCAGGGAAAGGCAAACCAATAGAAATTTAACTACTTTTTTCATCCAGAATCTACCAGAATAGGTTGCAAGTTGGCTCTTCACACTATGGAAGGACAGTGCAGAGCATAATGGTGCCTAACCCCAGCATAGTCACATCTAAACAATAACTGACCCTTAGTAGTGTCTTAGGGCTAACAACTAAGTGATGACGATTTTCTGTTTACTGCAGAAAGCAGCACTTGTGGAAAGTGGCAGAGGGAGGAAGGTAAGAAAGGCAGACCCAAAAGCTATCAATGGCTACAACAGTTATTCTTTCCCTTGCAGAAGCCCAGCACAACATGGCTTGACAGATAACAAATAGCTTCAAGCATGACGGAGCTATCATTTACATACATGCCTGAGTTGCATCTGGCAGGCTATTGCCATCACAGCACTCATCCTTAACTGGTAATTTCTGTTTGTTCTTATTTTATATTATTCTGCAAAAGGCATGATGGCAACAAGACTAAGAAACTTAAGGTTATGATCAAGAAATAGCAGAATCTACAATCTGGGCTCCAAATTTTGTATTTTATTAAATATTTTCTAACACATAATGGCAATATATTTCCCAGATTAACATATTACATCACATGTAATATCTTAAGAAACTGTGGTATTAAGGGAATTCATTTCACTTGTCTAGACTATTTTCATCTCTAACATGAATGGAATACTCAGAATAACAGAATTGAGGCTGGAAAAGACCTGAGATCATCAAGTCCAGCCTATAACCTAACACCACAACATCAGCTAACCCGTACCACCAAGTGCCACATCAGATCGTTTCTTAAAGGCCTCCAGGGGTGACTCTATCTCCCCGGGCAGTCCATTCCAGTGCCTAATTACCCTTTCAGTGAGGATATGCTTCCTAATATCCAACCTAAACCTTTCTGACCACAGCTTCAGACCATGCCTCTGGCCCTATCACAAGTTGCCTAGAAAAGCCTGACCCCCACTCGACTACAACTTCCTTTTAGGTAGTTTTAGAGAGTGATAATGCCCCCTCTAAGTCTCCTCCAGGTTGAACAACCCCAGCTTGCTCAGCCTCTCCTCGTAAGACTTTCCCTTCAGCCCCCTCACCAGTCTTGTCGCTCTATCAACATCACCAAGAACTTCAAAATTAATAAGGAGAAGCTTGCTATGTGGTTTTTTTTTATATAGTCATATATTAAAATTAATGTTATTACAAAACACCCTTTTTATCTTGTATGATAAACTACTTTGGCTACACGTAAACCTGTGTGATACTATAACAGCATTTCAGATCCTAATGGATTTCCATGTGGTGGAGCATTCTGGCACTGGCTTCATTGTTGCAAAACAGTAATCAACAATGAAAATGCTTGTTGATGGCACAAATACAGACTCCACATAAATACATCATCTAATGCAGGTAACTATATATACACAACATACTGTGCTAAAATGTGTTTAGCATACTTTCCACAAGGGATAAGACTTTTAAGACTTTTTTGTATTATTTAAAAGCACAAATTCGTAGCCCTCGTGGTAAAATACTAAAGTAAATCTGTAAGTTTCTGTTGTTTGTGTAACAGTAGAACTTAGACCAACTGAAAGACAGTTGCTCATTATTTATCATACCGAGACTGACACCTGTTTCTAACAGAGATCTGCCACTAGATACATTGCAGCAGAAGACAAAAAAAAAAAAAACAAAACCCAAACAAACAAAAAAACCCCCAACACTAAGAGAGTCTAGAACAACAATCTGACCTCCTATATGAAGTCCCTAGCTACACTTCAAATACACCTGGAGCCATAGAAACTAGTAACACAAATTAAGATGCAACCTCTATGTGTCACAGCCTACAAAAAACAAGGCAACTCACTAATACTCTGCAAACCCCATATTTATGTCTAGTGGAGGAAAGATTAGGAAGCATGAAGAAGACTAGCTTCACAGGAAGGATTTACCAGCTTAAGTTAAAAGAAAGAAAGAAGTCTCCAAACCACTATCATGGTTAAAACTTCAAGAGATTGGGAAACACAAAGGGCAAGAACATCACTAATGTTGCTTCAAAATTTCAAAAGGGTAAATGAGATAGTGAAATGGCAGGTGCAGGTTTCTGCAAATAAATTTAATACAGACATAGAAGTGATGAGAAGAAGTATGACTTCACATAATATATTTTCGTAAGGTTATGAGACTGTGGGTAAAAGAAACCGCTGCCTCTAACAGTCTGCTGAAGATTTGTGACTTAGTATCTGTCACTGAGAAAAAACTACATTGTTTAATAATAACAGTAGTCTGGACTTACTACATCTACTACAAATAGGCTAAAATAATGATCTCCATGCATACCTGCAACATAGAATCATCACTGAAAAACTGTTGCAGGATCAATGCTGCTAATATGCATGAATACCCTAAGAGAATAATGTAACAAGTACATATAAAGTTTGTTATTATTTAGTACTACATTAACTTCTCACCCACCTACAATAACCAGAAAAAGCCAAATAATGTGGCCACAACCATGCAATGTGAATTTTAATTGAAAAGTAAGGTCATGCATCTCAGAAACACAATGTGATAGCTACAGAATACAGGACTATACTTTCCAGTGTTTTATCATCATTGTCCGCAGCACAAATACTGTGCATGGTTTCATTACTCACGTATACATCAGAAGCAAAGGTCTGCTGAGCCTAACGCTCTCCTTTGCACTGGCAAGAAATTATTGTTGCTTGAAAAAAAGTTTTGAAATGACGGCTACTTTGGCTCAGTTTGCATCACACTGCGATTACATCAGCTGTGAAAATGACGGGTGAGTGAGGTTAAATTCCAATTCCCTGTCTCATAGGATTTTAAATAGGCAAATTCAGTAGTGGGTGGATATTAACCCGCATGTATGGACAAAGAAACAGACTGTTGTGCTCAGTGTTCCTCAAAGCTCCACTGTTGTGAGACCAAGGATTTGTTGCTTTTTTTTTTTTCTTCCAAGACTAATCAAGTAAAGTTTTAATCCTCCAAGGCACAATCACCGTTACAAACATTAATCGCGTGCTGACCATGTACATATACATAAAGCAATGCATTGCAAGCCAAAGAAGCTTTGAGCACCCAGGTTTTGGGGCTGTGCACCACAACCGCAAAGGCAGGTACTCCTGAAGGGCTGCGAGATACGGCCGAGGTGTGCACCGCCCGCCACCTGGCCGAGCTGCTCAGCCGCGCCGAGCTGCCAGCCGCCCGGGCACGCAGGCCCGTCGGGCCCGCAGGCCGCAGCGGCCCTCGTCCTCCGGACGCTTCGCCAACCGAGGGAAAGCGCTCCCCTTCTTCAATCTGGGCACCTCGGCCCGTCCCGCAGTACGAGTCCGGCACTGACCCACATACAGGGGGCTCCGCTCGCCCAGCCCCAGCTCCGCAGCTCCCCATACCCGCCGCCCGCCCCTCTCGGCCGCAGCACACAACCCAGCCCGGCGCCGGGGCCCTCGGCCGGCGTCTCCCGGCCGGCGACCGCCCGTTCCCCCGCATTCCCCGCCGTGACGCGCTGGCACCGGGCGGCGGCACCGCGGCCCCCACCCGGTCCTGGCGAAGCCACGGGGACACAGCAGCGCGCTCCTCCCTCGCTGCTTGCCTGCCCACCCCACACGTCCTTCCCCAGTCAGCCCCTTCCTCCCGCTCCCCTGAGCCTTTTCCTCTCCCCCGTCTCCTCCTCCCTCTTCCCCCCGCATTTTAAGGTAACTTCCAGGAAATGTGCAAACCGGTAAACTTTACCTTCTTTGGCTTTTTTCCTCCTCGCCAGCGTGCCGCCGAGTTTGCCGAGAAAGGAGTCATCTTTCTTTCTGGACGGAGGAGATTTAGGGGTGGGGGACTTGGGGGAAGAAGGGGACTTCTGTGGGGAGGTTGCCATGATGGCCCAGCTGGCTCTGGGGGATGAAGGAGACGGGTCCGAGGCCCCGATGCGCTGGGAGGCTGCTCCCGGCTCTGAACGGAAGCGGAATTATTTCAAGCATTTGAGGCAGCTCCTGCTCCGCTCTCCCTGCTCTCCCGCTCCTTCCCTCCCTCGCGCCCGCCCTCCCGCCTGCTCGGCGCCCGCCGGGGAGAGCCCGCGCGCCTGGCGCTGCTGCTGCCACCGGGCCCCTTCCTCAGCCCAACCGCCCCTTCCTCAACACAATGGCCCCCCCTCAGCCCAACGGCCCCCTTCCCCACCCTGCACTTCAGGGCCTTCAGGCGTCCTGCAGAGGTCCTCGTTTTGCTCCCTACCCGCGGGGTCGGAAAAGCTTATTTCACACAGAAAAATCCCATCTGCGGGCTGGGCACCGGCGAGGGCTTCAGGTGGTGTGAAGGCCATGCTCTAGTGCCAGCTGGGTACCACAGCTTTTGGATGGTCAGCTGTAGACGATGCTTTGGGCCACTGTGCATCCACCTTTTTGTTGCCATTTCTGCACCTCTGTGGTGAAGCCTGTTGCTAACTAAGGGTGGTTGGTCAAACCAGCAGTGTAGGTGACCACATGTGAACTCATGCTGGTTAGCATGGGTGCCAAAAGTTAAATGCAGGTACAGACTAGCAGGACCAGGGCTCAGACAGCTCCATCCATAACTGTTTCCAAATGAAGGCTCTGGGAAGATGTTGGCTCACAGCTGCAGATGGGTGTTTCGATACCCTATGATCAGCACTGGTGGAAAGAGCTAATGAAGTAATGTAAAGTGTCACTGCATAAGTCTGCGAGACATAAAGCTCAAGCTTATTACTACCTACATGGCAGTTGCAAAACGGCAACATCTGTGGTCAGAGGCAACTGGTATCATCATAGCCACTTCTACACAAGAAACCAACTGTTGTAGTCAGACCAGTTTAAAAGCCAGTGGAAAAGAAAGGTCCTTAGCATGACGGATTGCCTGTGCCATCTCTGCTTTGATTTGCAGATGAGTAGTTTAAGAGAGAAGTATCTTTAAAACAGATAATTTGCTCTGACTGGTTTAGGAGGCACCCAGGCCTGGAACAGCATTAATGTCATCTGGATGCACTACTTCCACTTACCACTTAATCACTCGATTAACAATTCAGGCAAAAAGCCACACACACTTCATGCAAATATCTAGCTATCCATTAGGCATAATAAGTGAAATGAAATTACCATGAGGATATTTCTAAATCAGCTAATAATTGTTGTGTTTTTACAAGCCGGTAACATTGGTTAGCTGATGAGGGATAGACATCAATGTGTATTTGTTACGTGCAGTTAGTATATGCCCTGGAGAAAAACTTTATTCATCCATACTGCCATCAGTTAAAAGCAGGTATGAGTCCAAGCCATTAGCACAATCTCTTTCCTTACATTTGTTCTTTGGCTCATAGCACTGATTGTGTCTTGGGGCTGTTGTCTACAGAACAGTCTGAATTTCACACATTATTCTCCTCTTACAGAAGTGCTGCTCACATGGTATGGATAAGGAGATATTTTTGAATAATTTTAAAGAACATAATAAAAGGTTCTTTACAAAGGAAGAAGAAATAAGTACAACAGGCCCTTTGTGATACACATGTGCGTCTGTGGCATTTTCAAACAGAAAATAATCCAACTAAATCTCCATTTGGACCCAAATGACTATACATACATGTCAATATAGGATTTTCTGAGCTGGCAGCAGAGACAACATTTTGTCAAGCACCGTTGTGCTTACTTTTACACCATTACATAGGTTCTAAAGACAGAAAGAACAAGGCCTTGCCTTACCTTGTGAACAGTCACAGGTACTGGGTTGTGCAGGAAGGGAAAGTCAGAGTTTTGAGGAACTTAGTGCCATGGTCTAGTTGATTGGATAGGGCTGGGTGATAGGTTGGATGATCTTGGAGGTCTCTTCCAACCTGGTTGGTTCTATGATTCTACGATTCAGCACACATTTGCCAAGTATGCAAAATAACTGGAAAGACTCAGCATCTTTTCTATTTCCCTACACTCAGCATATGTAAATTAATGACACATGCAATATTACTTAATAGCCTCATGAGGGGTGGGTGTTTAAAAGCACAATGAGAAAATAAATTTTACATGAAACTGTATTGAAAATCAATTTTATCAGATCTGGAAACAAGACAATTTTACTGGGTTTTGGGTTTTTTTGGGGGGAGAGTTGTTTGTTTTTTTGTTTTTCCACAGGTTTCTTTCAGAATTTCTTTGCAATTCTTTGGGTATAACATTATTGCACTTACTATGTTTCTGTCTGAGGAAACAAATATATCTGTATCTTAAATTTAGAACTACAAAGACTATACTTTTTTTTTATTAATCAGGAAATATATATGAGTGTATGACCTTAAATTAACATTGCATTCAGCACAAAAGGCCTTATATATACATCCACAACATGTAGGTTATAGCAGATACAGAAATGTTTAGTTTAATTGCGTAGCTTTTATTTCTACAGTATTTTAACCACAAATAAAAGCTGCGGTAATAGAAATTCAATGGAGATTTTTGTTTGGCTAGGTTTTTGCTCTGTTTTGTATTTGATAGTTGAATACTTTAATAATCTCTGCTCACACAGAGGACACAGTAGTCAGCAGGCTGCTGTTCAGACTGGCCCCATCGCATCTGATACAGAAATCTGGAGCAGACCATGAGAGCTCTCACCATGCTCCCTGTCAGCACCTTGTTGTTACAGGTAAGCCACCAGTAGCTCAAGTTGATTGCATCCTGATCACATATATACTTCTGCCAGGCAATAAAAAAAAGGCTAAATGCACATATTTCAAATAATTCTTACTCACCTGCATCTCTGTCCATGCATACCTGGTTTCTGTTTTCTTTACTGTGGAACTCAGAGTCTTACTTTGCAAATGAGGCTGAAGAGGCAGGGTACATAATATAGGAACAATGAACTAGGCTGGTAAGAAAGCATGGTGGCAGCCAAGCTGGTTAAGGCTGTGCAGTAAAATATTCTTTTTTTCTTAGAGTTTTCTCCTAACAATTTTTCTCCTAGTTGTACCTCTGCTCTAGCAGAGACTTCAAGGAGCTATTATAATTTGTATGTCACGTGTGAGGAAATTAGGTGGTGAATTCCTGTATAAGAATGTGAGGAAGTTGTTGATCTCATCACGGATTTTGCTACCTTTAACACAACAGGTTGCATCAAATGCCCTGTAACTTCAGGGGGTCATTATTCCTAAACTATAAAATGAATCTGTGGTGTGATTTACTTACCAGTATATGAATTAAGAAATTGATCTAATTTCTTACCTATAGATCTTTCCTAGACACATATTCTTACATTACAGACATCTACGGAGAGAAATCACTATGGAAATGATTCAAGGACTTCAGAGAGTGAGATACAATTTTATTTTTTCCAATAGAATACTGCTGACATCTAGGCCACTTAGACATAGTCAATACGTTCCAGCACATCGCATAATACTCAACAATGGCAGTGCCTAGGACTTTAAAATGAACAAATCTATTTTAAGTTAGAGTCAGTTTACAGAAAAGATTGAGCATCAAGAAGATTCATAACCAAACCAGTGTTCAAATACATCCCTAATACAAGCCAACCATATTAAATTGACCTGTGAATAGTGCACATAGCTTCTTTTTTTTTTTTTTTTCCCTTCCCCTCTTTCTCTACAATTACAATATATGAAGACTGGCTTTAAATTACTTGAGTTTACTATTTTCCTAAATCCCTTGAACAGTTATTTTTTAATCTAATCTTAATATCGAGCAGGATAACAACAGATTAACATTGGTGTGGTTTGGGGTTTGGTTTTTTCTGAGGTCCGTTAAATCCTGATGGGCCTCAGCTGCTTTTGACTCTCGAGAGATACTCGAATCTTTGGGACTAAAAGGAAAGCACCCTGTCACATTTGGTATCATAGCTGAACAGGTTATCTGCTGTAAACTGAAAGCTTAGGTCTTAAATACAATTCACAGCAACCCAAACATGACCAGTTGCAGTCTGTGCATCTTCCCTGGGCAAGCAGGCTGGACTTTGGTAGGGGATAGCAATCTTCTCCTCAGTACTAGAGGCCTCATGTTTCTCTGAGGCTGCCCTTCCTCTTCCTCTTTGTATGGCAGCAACACTAAGGTGAATGGACCTTTTGGATTGTGAATATGAGGTGAAAAACCCCAATCTTTGACTAACACAACTGGAGGTTTCTGCCAAACTCTTCTCCAACATAAGCACTAAGAAGTTTGCTTTCAAAGTTTTTGAAAAATACCTTGAAAGCATTATGACTCTTCATTTTCTACAGAAAACTGTGATAGACGTTCTAGACATTCTTGGCCTGTGGGCTTCTGGAAACACCAAAAAAAAATCCAGAAATTTTATCCACAAAACTGGAAATACCAATAAAGAAATTTTAAATATTTATTGCTGCCCTGCCTGCTCCTCTTTTGTGTCAGTCTTTAGTAATAGAGTTAGTTTAAAAATCAATGGCTGCACTTCATCTCAGTAAAAATGCAATCTGAAGATTAAGTTTGCTTAGCCTGTGAATGACAGAAAACACAATGTCTGATGGCAATTCTGGAACACATTCAAGGATTCTACTACATCTTTCCACTGTGATGAAAGACACATTATAGTGTTAAATCCCTACATGCTGTTTTAAGGCTATTCCTTAAAGTTATGGTAACTGAGAATATTGCTTAAAAATCTTAGTTTATATTTTATTATTAATTATTTACCAAATTGATAAAGCTATCTACTGTGCACACCTTCACTTATACATAGCTGTTAGAAATACACAACTTATCAATCAAAGCCAGAGGCAACGACCATGTAAAATGTAACCTGACACTTCTACCCTCTTTAAGCAATAAATAAATATAAATACATAAATATTGCACCAATAGAGGTATATTATTTATCTGTGGTCAATGGTAAAATCTTGCTTTTATCTTTAGAAAAGGTATTTTAAAATTTCTTACAATACACCAAAACTTATTACCATTCATAAATTACTGTGACAAAATCCAGTGTGTCTGTTACCCTACAAGTACCTACCCAAAGGTTTTTCAGTTTAAAGCTTTTGGAAGAGGAATGTTTCTAGCTTTGGCTGTACCACAGGCAACTGCTGCAAATTAGCACCATTCATGACATGAGAACATCAAATCTTCTCAGAGCATGAGGTAAAAAGATATTTAAAAAGAAACAGTCTTTCCATTTCTTCTTGGTTGGTTGAGTATTTTTCAGTTTGAAAATGTAATGCATCATACATACAGCTGGGAATACTACCAATTGTAAATTGTGGAATTATCTCAGATTTAAGAAAGGACCTAAATTACTTTGAGCACTAAGGAGAATTTTGGCACATCTAGTTTTCCAGGATCTATAAATGCATGTACAAAAGAGAAAGAAGACAGTTCTTTCTGCATATGTATTCTCGAGCAGCAAGATAAATGTAGTGTAAATATACCCATTTTCTATCAAATGTTGAAGTTACAAACGTGACTTTTTCCAGCCCGCTTGCGGAATTATTCTCAGGGCAACCTTTAACTGCTGCATCACTCATCACATCCTGTGATACTATCTGTGATGTATTTTAACAAGTAATTGTAGTGCATATAGTCTGGATGTCTATTTTCACGTTATCACTTGGCATATTTTAGAGAAGACCTTCGTGTGTGACACACTAAAGCTTTGAGTATTTAACAGTCTTAAGGGTAGCCACCCCTTTGATAATCCCTTTCCATTTTACAGAATGTAAGGATTTATTACTGCTTTAACTTCCTGTTAAAAATACACAGTGCACTAGAACTTACAAATACCTAGAAAATTAATTTCTGACATTGCATTTACAATAGTTTTAATGAGTGCTTATATGTAGTTATTAGTCAAATGGCCCTTCCTCCACCAGAAATAAAAATTAACCTTATTCTTATATGAGATGGTTGTTTTCTGACCTTTAAATAGTTCAACATGGCTTGGTATGTTGACATACAGATTCAGACAAAGGGAAGCAACACCATCTCAAAAATACTAAATGATGTCATCATGTTTTTCAGGAATTCTATTCCCAGCATTAAAATAAAATTCCAAGAAAATTACTTCCCTTTAATAGACCCTGGTGTCGATCAGACAGGTAAGTCCAGTCCCAGTCTATATTTCAATGATCCTTTAAGCTGGTAGTCAAATGACTCACTTCAGTTTGAGCAGAACCACTTACGAGTTTTTGATAACATTTCCCAAATACATTGATACATTTGAATTCCTTCATTTTTCAGAAGACTTTCTCCACGATCGCAAATACTGATAAAGTCATGTCTGTTTGCATGTGGCTGTTTAAATCCTGCCCAGCTGATAGCCTCTAGATAATATGTTTTCAAAGTGCTGGTCTTCTGCTTTTTCTTTCACCCGCTGCTCCTCTAAGAAAGATACAAGTTTGTCCCTTTCTTCAACAACTTTCATCATCTCAGTAAAAATTTCATCCTCTTCATTCAGATCCATCTCGCCTTTAAGGCTGTCTAAAAGATAACAAAAGAAGAGGTTAAAATCAGATTGCTCTGTTGTTACATGTTGCATTTGAATTGCTGGTGAACAGGTTAAATTAATATTACAATCAATGACAAATGAAGTCAGTAGCAGTTTGTATCTTTCATGTTACAGCTCAGGGAAATAATCTCCCCCTGCATTTGGGTTACAATTGACCGTGAAGGCTCCTAATGCCTAGAGTAGAACTTCTAACAAAACTTAGGCTGGAAGGGGTAGGAAGAGCACTAGTTGTTTATAAAAAACATTTAAACTGGAGTTTAAATTTGGCTTATACAAAGTAAAAAGCCCAACTATGAAAGGCATTACCCACAACAAAATGGAAAGTTTTTTCAGAAAAGGTACAGAAAACTGCCGTCACTTACAATGCACACAGAACACAACAGGATGTTTGGAGGTATTCAGTGCTATGTATCATCCCTCCTCCCTGCATTCTTCCTTCCTGTGCTCTCTTCTCTAGTACCAAATGAAAGGGAAAGCAAAAGTACCTGAAAGCAGTTCCAAAATACTGCAGTAACCAGTATCACTACAGTTAACATAGAAGAGGTGTTGTGTTTAGCTGGTTGAAGAAATTACTTTCTGCTGCTGGCCACCACTGCATGCTAGCTGGATGTTGCTGCCTACACAGCACCATTACTGGAATTACACGTGTGAGTGCTTCTGATCCAGTCCACTGTACAACTGCACAGATTAGTTTAGCTGTCTTCACTAGACTTCAGACAAGAAGATCCCAAACACTGCATTTTGCTGGTTGAGCTGCACTTGCAGAAGAGCACAGGAGGAAGAGCCTTGGCCACTCTTGCCCCTGTTGAAACAAGCAGGGCATATGGCTGTGGTCTATCAGTGTGGGCTGGAACATACTCCCCTCTTTGACTTACTATCAGTGGCCATTTTTTCTCTCAGCTGTTGTTCCAGTCGGCTTTGGTGGTCCTCTAGTTCTAGCTCTTGAGCTCTAGGTACAATAAAAAGTAAGTTAAAGAGTAAGCTTTTTTTCAGTAAAGATAGATACATTAGTATTATTTCAACCAAGAGAGTTCTGTTTATCCACTATTTTCTCCTCCTTGGCAGTCAAGGTTAAGACCTGTCCCTGTGCCCACATTACCACAGCACTGCCAGATGTATCACTACCAGCTTTTGCATTATTTATATCAGATGGAACTTCCTCATATATTGCAACCCTTATGGCTTTAACCAGCTGTGCTTTGTTGGTGGCACTCGCAATGTGATTCTGGATAGGACGGAATGTTCCCACACATGAAGAGTCTTGCCAGGCTTTCTGCACAGGAACAGGTCCTGAGGCAAGGGAATTAACATCTGAACACATCCAGACAGCATTTTCTCCTGCAGTGCTAAAAGCAGCCTGCTTTTACTTTTAGAACTCTGCTTTGCAGACAGTGTGAGTAGGAAGCATTGCTACCACAACACCCAGTGACAGTCAAAGGAGAAAGAAAAAGTTTGGGCCCTGGCAGCATTAGCTGAGAAAAAAATGTGGCTGGGCTGCAGCTCTGCATACGGTGGGGGGGGAGGGGGGCTGAGTAATGTGAAAATGATGAATGGCAATGAGCAGCCTGCCCCGATGTGAAATGCAGGGGTGAGTAAGGGCTGCTGCAGCTCTCGTTGCCTTCCCACACTGCCCAGAAACAGTGGAGAATATAGCCAAGAGTCATTTCCACTAGCTGTTGAGTGTGTTTCTGAGGAGGCAGGGTGAGGGAGCTACAGCCAATGTTGTTTCCATGAGCCATAAATGCTTTTTATCTGCTTGTTTTATCACTCTAGTGAATTTCTAAACCTTTTCTCATATGTCTAATAAAAACTGAGATTAACTTGGCCAGGCTATTATTCTTCCACAGGAGAAAGTGGCTCAGTGTTCATTAGACCCACATTATGTAACAGCAAAGCATCTATATGCTCATTTAGACTATCATACCAGATTGAAATAACTGAAGCACTGTGAGAGGAAAGGATAAGGAGGACTCAGATGAAAATGTATGTTCGAAACCGTTTGTAGCAACTCTGGAAACATTTATTCCATGACAGTCTCAAACTGCAGCACGCAGTAAGGTGTTCAGTGTATCACAAATACACTTTTCCCCGCTCTGCTTCCCATCTCTAGTACTAATGCTTGTCCTTACTTACATAATCAGGAGCTCAGACTCATAACGCATTAATTTATTCTTCTCCAGGACCAGCTCAAACCATTCATGTAGCATCTGAGTTTCATCGTTTATGCCTGAATCTGTTTAAAACAGGAAACTTAAGTGTGCATTCTGGCTTCACCGCCGGTGCTCTTACCACTTAGGTTCACTTGACATTGTCCCCATTTGTAAGACTAAGCGCGTTCAAATGCAGCTTTTCTTGCTGTACTTAACTTACATCAGTAATGTCTGGGTATAACATTCTCATCTACATTTGGTTGAATGTTGCAGTTTATTGCAGTTAAAGACACGTTAGATTTTAAAATACCTTTTGGAAATAAAGCTTTTTCTTTCAAATAATCATAGAGATGCCTTTTTTTTTTTTTTTTAAATGTATGCTTTTTCTTTCTCTTAGTTCTGCCCTTGAGAGCATCTTCTCTATTGAAAAGGGACTCCAGTAGCTGTACTATATGTATAAATGTATATCCCATTAACACAGTTGGACTTCAGGATGTACTTGTTGGCAAGTATCAACTCAGTCCCTGCTTCCAGTGGACATCAGACACATAATCGAACCCTCTACATATTTCTATTCATTTGCCAACTGGCCTCTAAATTGCAAGTGTGTCATTAAACTAGGCTGCCAAGTGGAGAGATAGCCAGAGTACCAGACAGCTCAGCAGCGTTTTTGGTGCCTTTCTGTTGTCACTTTGAAATGTACTTAGGTCTTGGTTCCAGCCTTTCCTGCTTCACCAGTCTGTCACTACAACATTGAAGTCAGGATTTAACTCCACTTGCATGCCAATGTCAGAGGAATTAACACAGGCTCCCAAACTGGGAACAGGAGTCATGCTGGCTTGGGTGCACTTATGCAATTTCTCCTCAGGATTTGACCCCAACCACGAAACAGGAGGATAAAGCAGCAGTAGAGGGCAGAGCAATCTTGGTCTGATTTCTGCTTGATTCCATTAACACTTGACAGTAATGGATGTGTTCCTCTGGGATCTTCCAGGTCAGCAAGCGGTGATAAAAAACGTCTCCTCAGAGTTGAGCGCAGGAGCGGTTCTCACTGGGACATGGCTGTAACTTCTCACAGATCCAAT
Organism: Ramphastos sulfuratus; assembly: GCA_013399055.1. Classification (NCBI taxonomy): domain Eukaryota; kingdom Metazoa; phylum Chordata; class Aves; order Piciformes; family Ramphastidae; genus Ramphastos; species Ramphastos sulfuratus. The sequence goes on along the minus strand of WBNM01010520.1, from coordinate 344,807 downwards.
GCAGGGATGCAGTATTAGTATTCAGAGCCTTAGGTCTTTGTATGCTGCCATCAGAAGATATCATCAATATTTGATCTATCTTGCTGTCAGGAAAAACACTGCAGTTGCAGGTATGTGTATGCCCTGGGCGCACACACTGCATTACTGTTGCCTTGCCTTTTTGTGTTTTCTTGATTAGGCAAAAAAATTAATGTTTCCTCTTCACATCTTAAGATCTCTGTCTCTCTAATAGAATACTGTGTGTTGTAGGTCAATGTAAGCAGAATAACACACTGTGCAAAATGCCATTCATAGCAAAATCCTCAGTGTAAAAATAGCCCTTGTTTTCCCTCCTTCTCCATGCCACAAAATGCCCCTCAGGGCACTTTCCCCCTGAACTTTTCAAAGGTTTGTTAATAATAATGTTAATAGCTATTTAAGTCTGATGGAGTGCTTTATGCTTTCCAAGGGCAGAGCAAGCCAATAAAGTCTTTTGCGTAACACAGTATGACAGAATCTTTTAAAGGTTAGAGGGAAAACAATTTGCGATTTTGTTTTGTGAGCCATGCTGGCTTTTTTCTTACAACACTGCTAAACCAAAACTTTCCTCCTGAAGTACCCAAGTCTCCTTTAACCTAGATCCTGTTTGAAAGTCAGATAGCCTCCTGATTACATTGTATCTGTTTCCATTTTCATCATATTTGAGGGAAGGACAGGCTGCAGAGGAGCTTTCTGTTCTCCAATACTGCTGTGGTGCCCCTCTGTACAGCAGACACACAGTAAATGGGGCTCAGAAAGTTTGTGCCCTTTTTGGAAAAGCTAAACCTCATGTTCCTCACTCCTGCAGGCTTTCAGTTGGTTTCTTTTGACTCTGTTGAAAGTTCTGAGAAATCTTGCATACACTCCTTATGAAATTAAAAAAAAAAAAACCAACAAACTACAACATGTGGGCATATTTGTTCACCTTCCAAAACATGAAGAGATTTCCTAACATTCTTTTAAAACATATTTTGTTCTTTACCACAATTCTTCATGCTTTGTTTAGTCAGTTATCAGTTATGCTAATTTCAGTGGAAAATGTGTTTTGAGATTTTTATTTCTGTATTTTATTGTGGGCAGATCATCTCCATAAGCCTCCACAAATGTCAGGACAAAACAAAGCAACAGTACATTAGTGATTTAGTATTTGGTATTTCAAACCAGAATAAAGGGAATAATGGCCATGAAAAATTATTCATAGGAGTGATATTATTTCTTAAAAAAAAAAAAAAAATTAAAAAAATAAAAAAGCATGAGTTGTTTTCACTACAATTAGAAGATCATCAAAGCCTCATTTTGCTCATCGGTCTTCATGGCAGTTGTTTCTCACCCACGCATGTTCTCTTCTAATTCAGTTGAGGAGCTAATGAATAACTCCCCCTAACAAAGGGGCCATTCATCCCAGGCTCACAGAATTATTAGAGGAGAGTTGCGTAAATGTCACCAAAGAGTAGTGTTTGCAGGCCTGGCTCTAAATTCAGTTATTCACAACCTTTGCAGCTCAATATTATTGCTGAACTGTGATCGTTTTCTAATTACCTTAATACCACCTATTAAATCACTTGAATTGCATAAGCGCAGACCTGCTTAAATACAACTTAACCTAATAAACACTGGTCATTCATTAAACAATAATGCTCATTATTTTTAAAGAAGGTTGAACAGAATATTAAACTCACCAATTCCTGCATCATTACACACGTTATTACAAACCACAAAGCGCTAACATTTCGTTTGGGAAGCTCTCAGCTTCATGCTTTTGCACCAGAAGAGTTATTGAGAGACAGTAACATCCTACATTCACTATCTGCCCTATTTGTAACTGGCCACCTACACACAAACAATCAACAGGGAGGAAAAAAAAAAATAGTACTTTCACCTTAATGAGGGCAATCCAATTACTAAGGATGGGAAGAGAATGAGAAGCATCAATCTATTGGCAGACAGCCTTCTTTAGGAAATGTGATTGTCAAAACAGCAAAAACAAGAGGTGGCTCTAGGCCATTTTTCCCGGTATTCAGTGTCTACCCCAAGAGCCAGAAGCAGCTTGTCCCTCCATGTTTTTGAGATTTAAAAAAAAACAAACACCCTTATACAACTTAGCAGTACAGAAAAAAAACTAATACCCCAGATTGTTAAATTCCTTTTAGTAAACTTTCCACAGGTGGTAGGGTGGGTGCCATTTGATAAAAGGTTATGTTTTCATGTAAGAAAAAAAGATGCTAGCCTTTTAAATAACATTTAAAATACGCTGGCACTGTCAGTTATAGGAAATCACTTAATAAATGTAAAAGGTTGAACAAATGGTCTCTTGCTGAACTGCTTATTTGAGTGTTAGAATAGGGGCAATAACTGCTAAGAAATATGGCATTAAAAAAGCCAGCACAGAGAGATTGTGCTGGGTTGCCTAGCTAAGATGACAACAAGATCAGGTGTCAAAACATTTCTAGGTTTTCCAGTGTTTTTCATGAAAGCAGAGGGTTCAGCTTTCTCTAACAGAGGTAAATAAAGACATGTTTGTGATCCCTTGGCTCCCCAGTGTCCTTCCAGCACAGAACCACAGCCCCCTCTGAAGTCCCTTACATGCAAGATTCATACTCTTATCCCCATTTTGAGCCTGGCAGGAGGCCCTATGTGTCCCGGTCCTCTCTAGGAGGTCTCCCCAGTTTCACTCCATGCACGCTGGGGAGCAGCAGCAGGACACTGCAGTCCTGGGTGCTTAGGTCTGTCGGTTCAGGCAAGTGAAAACTGTACCTCCGCCCAGGGCCAGGACAATGTCCCTGTTACTTTCTACCCACTTGAGGAGAAGCTGTGCACGTTGGGTGTGTGCCTGCATGCTGCTGTTGCTGTAGCATGGCCACCAGCTTTGATTATATTAATGGCATTTCACACTCTGGGAGAAGTCATTAAGGACTCTGTTACTAAGCACAGGTTGCTGCTGGCTTAGTAACTGAGATACAGATCATAGAAGCCTCACTGGCTCCCTCCAGAAGATGAAGTTAAGCTCAGGATGGGATTTTTTAAAATGTGGGGGAGGAACATAGAACTAGGTTCAGTAGTGAAGCAAATAATTCCAAATCTGTAAAAATTTAGATCATTCAGCGCAAAGGTACTTGAGCTAACAAAATCTGAGGAAATGGGTGAATGACAATCTTTGTCCCTCCAGTTACTGTTTCATTTCAGATTTTGGACTCAACTCTAGGTGTACAACTTTTTTAAAACCTCTCTGCTTTGAAGCAGGTTAAAAAAAAAAATCCCTCACCAAATACTGCTTCATTTACCTGATTCTCCTCTTAGTTCTCTCTCCAGTTTGACACCAAAAGTCTCTAGAGCTCTTTGTCTTTCCTCCAGTTCTTCTAGCTGACGCTGGACCGCCTGCAAAATTGTAGTGATATGAAAGCTACAGACACAGCTTTAAAATTCAGAGACAGAAGATGGTCTCAGTGGTTAGAGAAGCAGATTGAAAAGGTCTCAGAGGAGTCATGGGATTTGCAAACTCACTGAACATATTAGGCGCCTAAGCAATTTAATAATTCTACTAGGTATCCATCCACATTTTTATGTGGGTATTATAGGTACTAAAAGAAACTCTGTTTTCCTGAACTTTATCTCTCCCATTGTAAGATTGTAACATTTCTGTCTTGCATGGTGTGAAAAGTCAATATTTTACACATTCAGAGGCATGTATTCTGAAATGCTACATGAATAAAGATCATCTAAGTATGGAAGGGTTACAGCTAGAAAGCTTCGTTAGCTATTCAGTTGTTCATAGTGTTCTGTTGTTTGGTTTGCTTTCATATTCACAAGTTTTTGACATGGGAAGGAAAGGCTTTAACAGCTAAAAAGTGATAACTCAGTGGCACTTCAGAGAGGACATTCACTGGTCCATCCTCTCTTAAAGAAGATTTTCAGAGGTACCATGTGGCTAATAGGCATCAAAAACCTTAAAAAGTTGAATTGTGAAAGACAGACACTCAGCAATTCCCTGAGGGTCTGTTAGGGCATACCAAGCCCTCAGCAACAGCCTAACAAGCACAAAAGATGGTTCGAGAAGTGTGGATTTTATTATTTCTAAAAAGCAGCAAAATAAGAGAAGGCACCATTTCAAACACTAATTTTCTTTTCTTTTTGGTAACACATTTCACAAAAGCAGTGATGTCTACAAAAAAGGAGGTTTCAGATTCACATCTGAGAAACAACTTTAGTTTTATTTTCTAATTTAATATTGGTACAGAAATAGCAAGTGGAAGCCCCATCCAAAACAACAGTAATACAACTGAAGATGGACAACTCTGTAATCAATATATGGTAGTGGGGAGAGCAGGTGTTTTGAAGACAATTACAGTCTGAATTAATGAGATTAAATTTAATTTTGCTTTCTCTGCCCTACATAGGCAACACACAAAAAGTGCTAATGGTCACATAAGCCATAAAGTGCATGTATGTGCATATGCATATAGATATGTTTATGTGGCAGGTGAAAGAGATCTGCAAATGTGGACACCTGAGAGAACACAATCTGAGATGGAGTTGAGCGGAAATGCATTCGAAAAATCTTTAAACCATATATTGGAAATAATAAAACATCAGCAGAGTTCAGAACTTTTCCAGCATTTTCCAAAGAGGGCCTGTATAAAGTGAAGTGATTTTACATCATTAAGAAAGAAAACCATTCACTTTTGTAATGGCAGAGAGAGAACAAAAATGCCACTGTATTTTTGTACCCTCCTGTAATACATAGGGGTGACAGCCAGGTTTCTTACACTCTCAAGGGCTGATAGTATTTCCCCTTTCTATCTCTTTTTCTCTTCAGTGTATTATTCTCTAAATGCCAGTCACTATTCCCTCTTGTTCTTCACACACAATTACAAAATCGTGATGATCTCCTGGGACACACGTGAATTTGTCACATCTAGAGATGTCAGGCCCTGTCACATGCATCTTCCTGCTTCTCAAGGCTTGGAAGGCGGTGGGGACATGGGGTGTGTATTTCAACAGAGAAAGCAGTGAGCCACAGCGAAGAGCTAAGAGCAAGGGAAGGTGCAGAGCCCACAATGGGTACCTCCCATTGCCACTAGTCACTCATGGGAGATAATTGGGACATTTGCCAGCCATGTTTTCACCTGTGCTTTGTGAAGCCTCTTTAGCTCCTCTTGTTTAATCAGTTGCTTTGTCTCTTTCTCCAGCTTCCTCCTTCTTCTGAGAGCTCTTTTTGCCTACAAAGGAGAGAGAGAAAAAAGGCAATCGAAGTGTAAGCAAGCTGTTACAGGTTTCCTCAAACCTTCCTCCAAATCACAGAACCATTGAGGTTGGGGCAGACCTCTGGAGATCATCTAACTTAACTGCCCTACTCAAACTGCCCCTGCATGGGGCAACCTAACTGAAATGAAAATATTCATGTAGGAATATTTTAATGCATTTGCCTATATTGACCTTAAAACATCACAAGCACTTATTACAACCCTAAGTGGCTGTGAACTGTGCCTGTTAATAAAAAATATCCAGATCACAATGTTGGCAATATACAACATACTAGATATGGCTTCTGCAGACATCACCATGAGCAGGGGAGAAGCCAGACACAGACCAGGAGAAACACCAGTTTAAGGAATCTCAATCTATTTCTATCGCTGTAGTTGCCAAGTAGTGAAGTTCACTTCAGATCACTTGTAACATGGGAAGGGGAATGTAGCTGAAACAAACAGCCATCACAGGACACTACCTGAAGCCCTACAAAGCCTTTCCCAATGCCATTTCTCTACTGCATCACAGAGGAGGTTTGCTGTGGCTGCTCCTGGAAAGTGAGGCCCAGTAGGACTGGCTTGCACTTGCTTTGTTCTGACCATGACCCAAGCTATCTGGAAGTGCTTCAAGGCTGTGGTTTTCCCATTTTGGAGGAGACAGAATATATAAGCACTGTAGACAAGATGATAAAAAAACTAATAAGCCAGGAAGCTGCTAAAATTTTTCCCACTGAGTTTTGCCAAAGACAAATGGTAGTACTGGCAAAATAGCAGCCAGAACTGGCATGAAAAGAGGTGCTAGGAGGCAGCCGACAGAAACACATTGAGTGGGGAATGTGCATCAGAACTGAGTCACTGCTCATGCCCATGTGTGACAGCTGCTCATTCGCCCCATTTCTGGCAGCTGCTTTAGCACTGCTGCCTTCCTCACTGCTGGTGCTGTGGCTGCCTGAACCATCGGGAGCTGCTCCTGTGCAGTTTTCTCCTGTACCTCCTTTCTTTTCTCTGTTTTGTTCAAGCTTTATTTAACTCACTGTAATATTTTCTTACTATAGTCTTTCTTGTAACAGCAAAATGGAATGATGAATTCTGCCGTCTCAACGCATCCCGACACAGAGCCACTGATGAGATTGCTTTGCTTCTGCCTCGTGACACTTCGGTTCCTCCAGAGCTGTGCAACTGAGTTTCCATCCAAAGCTCCAAGTAGCTTTCAGCTCAGCTGCCTTTGTAGTGTACTGGGCTGTCTCTTGCTTTGCTTACCTTCCCATACCCCCTCGAAGGCGACCTTGTACTATTAATTCCATTTACTGAAACTCTCCACAGGAAAGAGGTAAACACATTTCTGATGAGGTGTTCAAGCAGTAAACACTCTCTTTTTCTCATCAGAGCTGGGTATCAAGAGTTCTCTGGTGCTTTAACTCCACCACTCCTGTTGGCCTCGAAGGCTGACTTGGGGCTCAGGGACACCAATGTGTAGTCAGCTCTTTCACCATGTTGCCTGGGTGCAACATTGAGTCTCAGGCACTGCTGATGATGAGGATAAGCAGTGTTTTCCAGGCAACCTGCCTGTAGCACCTCTCAAATGAAGTTGCATTTCCCCAAGAGAAATCTGCATCTGTTTGGTTTATTTTTTTCCAATTGTTTGCTTGTTGGGCTACATACTAAGGACACTAAAGAGGTGCAGCTTCAAAGTGGTTTTAGTGAACCATGCCTGTTTGTCAAATTAAGACCTCTGTCAGTGCTGGTGTAACCTGGGGGAATTAAAGATCCAAAGAGGGAAAAGAAATTCTGAGGTTCATCTGTCTTAAAGAGTTTTCACGTATTTTCTCTCCATGAAACTTAACCTCCACTGATAGAATGTTCCAATCTCCACTTTGAGCAATTGTTGTGTATTTTCGATCAAAATCAGATGATGAATATATAATACAGTTTCCCAGGCAAGATTACCTTGTGTGTTAATGATGGCTTGGATTCAATTTCATCATCAGAGGAAGAAGTAGAATACTCAGTAGCTTGTTTTCTGATCGGTGGGTGTTTACATCCTAAAATGCAGAAAGAAAGTGGTCAGTGAAGCAAAAACTGCTGTTCTTTAACTTCCACAGATACTTTGCACCTGTCCTGAGCTCTAATCAGCAGCACGTAGAGCAATTTGGAAATCCGACTGAAGACATTAATTAAATTTTTGATCCCTGTCAAAAACTCTGTCTGGTCATAGTTGATTTTTATCAGGTATTACATACCAATAAATTAATTCCTTGCACACACTGCATGTAGCATACTGCTTCGAATGCACTCAATATTCATTAAAATGTATATCTGAAGTTAGCCGTATTACCCAAATGACTGTATAAGGCTCACTATACAGTGTAATTGAATGCAAAAAGTCTGAGCCAGCTCTTAAACAAATTACCCTATGTGGCTTGTAGCATCTGGCACCCATTTTTACTACATGACATCTGCTCAGTGTAAAATAGTTGGCGTCAGAATGTCTGGTCATATAAAAAAATCACAAATGTAATCAGAAGCAAATGGACTAAGAGAACAAGGCTTTATCACACAGCCTCATGCAACATAAATATTTCATTAATTATGTCTAAACAAACGTCACTTCTTTTTCTGCTTTAGGAATATTATCACATCATTGAACTGTTGATTAAAATGCCATAGTAAGTCAGGAAAATCCATACATCACAACAATGCGCTCCATAAGGAAAACTCAAAGGCTGCCTTTGGAAGAAGCCTGCTCGCAGAATTACAAATTAAATTACATTTAATTGCGGCAATTTTATCATGCCTGTTATTCCAGCATCTTGTTTCAACTGAGTGTAAATATTTGAATTTCTTCTTAATTTGTCTAATTCATAGCTTCATTCTCTTTATTTCAGAAAATAAAACTGCTTTTGGAACATCTGTCTCTATGCTTCAACCTGCTACAGGGTTAATGATTAACAGCTGGGCAACATCTTGGAAATGTACATTATTTAAAGCTAACAGTGCCAGTTTTCGTTGTATCTGTGAGGTAACAGTTGCTTTCCTGTGTGCAAGTTTTATTCTGATTAAAATCACTTTCCAGTCACCCAGTGTAAATGTTTCTTCTTTATCTAGTTCTGGATCCCAGTCCTGAAGTAGTACTTCTGTCTCAAGCCCTCATTTAAAATCAGAACGCATGTGTTCATCCCAGGTGGTAAAGCAATGAAAGAAAATTCAAGTAACCTGAGGCAGAAACTCAGACTTTTGTTAGTAGTCTCAGTTTTAGAAGCACCCAGAGCTTGTGTCAATGAACCTGCAGGCTCAGAAGGTCCAGTGGAGCAGATTTAGGTCTTGCTCTCCTTTTTTGCAGGACAGGTCCTTGGGCAGCAGGAGCTGCAGTAATCCTGGCAGAAATGCCAGGTGGGGCACCAGCATGCTGGGGAGTCTGCACTGGCTCGTGATTGCTGGGATCACACTGATGTCATGCACTGCCCCATGCTCTGGAGACAACAGTGCTTATCCATAGACACCCCATCTCTGTCCCTAGCGATGGAAGCCATCCATAAAGCCATTCCAAGTGCACAAGGTGGAGGAAAGTGTGCAGGTATGTCAGATATTATTGCTTTTGAGGAGTAAACTCACCTATCATGCTTTTCTTTGTGCAACCAAAAGTTTGCAGTAACTACTCTGTGGTCAGGCCACTGGTAAAATTAATTCTGCACTATGTGAGTGACAAACCCTGCAGCCCCACAGGAAACACAAGCAATTACATGCTCCCTTTCTTCTCGCAGCTGTGGGAATAAGCTGCTGCCTCCCTGTGTCCTCCTCTTTGAGTCATATCAATAATTCAAAAAGCATTACAAGTCTAGAGGCAAAGCAGGCTGCTGTAACACAAGGGCACCTGACATCTCCTTGGGGGTGTGACTCAGGAGCTGTTCCCCTTCCTGGGACAGAGAGAGGGTCAATGACTTCCCTAAGGAGTTCTGAGAGCCATGGCATGAGCACATGAGATGTACATAGAACATGTCTGTACACAGAACAGATTCATTATATCCACAATGCCTATTTGCTATGGAAAGCAAGGTATTTGCATCTGGGCAGAGAAAGCCTTTTAGATTACTCTGAAAGAGCTCAGCCTTTCAAGAAATGCAGTACCCAAAGCTCTATGAGACAACAGGCACCTGACTGTGATCAGCAACCTTCTTCATAATCTCCACCTGAGAAGCCTACAGTACAAAGAATGAGGCAAAACCACTCAGTAATGAAACATCTGATGCATCTACCTGTGCGCATTGACGATTAGTTAAGGCACATTTATTGCATTTACATTTCACAGCACCTATGTTCTCTGCTAATGCAACATGGATAATTGATGCATACTTGCACAGAACAAGTGTGTCTGGCCTCAAGTAGGGTACAAAAGCCCTACTGCAAAGAGCCAAGAGGAATACGAGAAAAAGCCTCATTAAATCGGTTTCTGTGAGAGGCTGAGAGTATTTTTTTTTTCTTTACAGAAAGTTTTTGGGGTTTTTTGGAGTTTCATGGTAAATTTCAAGAGAAAAATGACTAGTAATGTGGGCTAAAGCTCATCATCAGTTCGTGACTGAAGTTTGCCAAGCCTAGGCCTCAGGCAAATGCCAATGAGACAGAAATGCCATTTTAGAGAGCCAAGCAGGACTTGGCTCTCTGTCTTTTTTTTTGAAACTCAAATATGAATGTTTGAAAAAGCTCAGGAAGCTGCAATGTTGAAGTGTTGAAGACAACAGATTACTGGGCAAACGGCTAGATCAAAGCTGCCTTTTTTTCCCTTCCAAACAGACTTTACAATGTCTCTATCCAATAATTGTAATAATTGAATAATTTCTCTTTTGGCTTGCATAGCAGAGGAATGTGACACATGAAACCAGCATGTATTTCAAAACGTTTAAAATACAGTATTATTCAAACCCAACAAGAACTTTTTCTGGTTTAGTAGGAACACAATGTACTAATTAATACATCTAGTTAAAGGCAAGTCACCTTGGTTTAGCTTATGGGTAATGACTAGGTATAGACTCAGAGAAAGCCTCCTGTTGAGACCACAGCACAAGTGTGAACACTACCAACTCCCTGTGGCTGCAGTCCTGAGCATCCCCTGGCTCAATGGGGATGCCTGGTTTTGCAGGTTGGTAGATAAAGGTTGCTCCAAGAACCCTATCCAAAAGTTCAGGAATGAGAACAAGAGTTTCAAGAGACCAATGAGCATCCAATCAAGTCTTGTATATGCTGTCAATCTTCCTGACAGGAGGCAGTACTTCTGAAGCAGAAAGGATATAAGAAAGATCTGGCAGCTCAGTGGGAACACTTCAGTGACTCCACATTTTGCATGCAGATTGTTATTTGAATGCCTTAGCCCAGCAGCAATGTTTGGGTTACAGTTTAGGTTGCAATTTAATAAGGTAAGAAACAAACAGGAATGTCAATAAAATGTAATAGGTTATTCGGTTAAAAAACTGTGAGTTTCTGCAGTGGGCAAGTGGAAAGATGGAGCACAGAGAAAGGTGGGTGCAGCTCTGATACTTCGTATTTTATTTCTGAACTGTGCTGCACGTAATTCTTTCTGAACCTATGCTCAGATTGCTCTCTGTCTGATGTCAGTGTTTCTCAGACTCATCTGCAGGTTTAATACTAACCTTGTTCTTGCACACAAACAGGAAAACTGATGCCTTTTAATCACCACCCAAATAAACTCACAAAGTAGGCTAGAGTAGGTCAATAGGGTGCTGCCTTCACACAAATAAACAGGGGAATATTGATGACACTGCAAAGCTCCCCAGAGTATGCCTACAGTTCGGTCACTATGAAAGCAGACAGAGCTGAAGAGACACCCTCTGGGAAAGCACAGAAAGCAAAGCTTCTTGCTGATGCAACCATATTGCTTCAGTCTCCAAGCAAATGTGCTCTGCACTGCACTGGAGTTTTCAGTGCTTGTTCAGCTTGCTGTACTTCCCCTTCCACCACACACTCAGTATCAAGCAGCAGCTGCTCTGCAGTGTCCCACTGTGCCTCACCATGAGCACTTTTTCCTGACCCAAACACATCTGGACAGCAACAAGCAGCACACCAAACTTGGGTCCAGCAAGTGTGCTCTACTCTTTCAAATCAAAAGCAACTCCTAAACCTCAACCATAAAATATACTTACTAGGTCTTCTGATGTAGAAAGTAACAGCAAATTAAACATACAACAGATAAGTGTGTGATCGTGCAAATACTTAACAGGCAAGTGCTATTACATCATCATTTAATAATTCTAGAAATAATTATGCTCAGGTCCTCACCTGTGGAAGGGTAGCACAGCCTGTCTTCTGGAGAATGGTCCTTCAAGAAAGGCAGAGATGATACTAAGGAATTCCCTTCTTTGTCACAAACTTTACTTCTCAGTCTACTGAGAAGTGACCCAAGACTACCCTTTTGTGCAGATTCATCCAGATTATCCTTGGAGGTGATGTTGGGCTCTGGAGATGAAAGGAGGAGGTACTTGTCATTACAGATAAGTGTGTCATCCATGGGAGCTCCTGGAGGAGTCTCTTGAAATGTAAACTTTTCTAGGAGTCCTGGGACATCCTCCATCCTAGTGCAAGATGATTTCTGAGGCATACTGGTTGTCTTGGAAGGCCTGGTGTGAGGACTGTAGACAGGAAAGGATACCTTCTTGCTACAATGAAATCTGTCTTCAGAGCCAACAGAAAAATTAGATGGATTTGAGAAAGAGCTATTTCCTAATTGTCCTCCTGCCCACTCCCCTGCTTTAAGCTCCTGTGGCTGAGTGTTATTTGTTCTATTCCTGTTAGTGCTCCTTTGGCTTAAGGAACAGCCAGGAGCACTGAGAAAGCTGAAGAAAGCTTGTTCTGCAGAGGCTTCGACTTTGGTCTCTGAGTCCTGCTTTAGTCCTTCTGGAGATGAGGTTAGAGGTTCCAAAATGGACCTTTTGATGGCATTGGCTATGAGCCTTAGTGGTGATTTTGGGCAACCAGCTGCATGCTCCCTGGCAACTGCATCTGGACTCCTCAGAGCATCTTTTGTGTCAACTGGTAAAGCTGGCGGAGCACCATCTGCAAAGAGAGGCACAGGACAAGAGAGTTTGAACTTATCTTTTCTCCAGTCAGCACCCTTTTCCTCTGAAGTCCACAGTGCTTCTTTGTTTTGTCCTAAGTCCATCCTGTTTGAATCACCCAAGTCTCGCCATTGAGTACAAAGCACCAGCTTCTTTTCTGTCTCCTTTAATTCCTGCTCAAGCTTTTCTTCTGGGTGCTTTGTATTTTTGCCATCTTTCTCTTTCAAATCTAGAGATGACAACATTTTTTTCTTCCTGTTAAAATCTTCTACTTCAGAGGTATATTTCTGGGTTTTTTCCTTCCAGTCCTTTGTTGTGTATGTCCCAATGTTAATATTTACTTCTTCAGGCTCTGAAAAATCAGCAGCCAGTGTCCCATTCCCAGGAGAAGTCTGTGGAAAACCTCTGGTGCTTCTCTGAAAAGGACAGTGGGGCACATAGAGATGGATTTCTTCAGGCATCTCTCTGGATTTTTCTTTTCTTTGAAATACTGGGCTGTGAGGTTTGAAATGACCTCTTGTAACTTCTGGTGGTTTCTTGTGAGAAGCCAACTGTGCATGAAAAAAAGATATTAAAGGCAGACAGTTTAATTTTATTTTTTTTATTTTGTATAATATCTGCCATATCTTTATGGATTTCCATTAATATTTTCCTTAGAAAGAAGCAGTCCTATCTATGGGAAAATAAACAAGAGCAGATCAACTGTCTTCTCCCATGTTATTCCACTTGCGTCGCCTCAGAATTCCCAACAAGCACAAGAGACCATCATCTATAGTCTCCAGCTGCTTTTTTCAACACTCACATAGTACAGGTAGGAATGAATGAAGTGACCCAGCAAAGACTGTAAAATGCAAGACAGCAGGTTTAAACAATTCAATCAATTCTCTCTTATGATTAGTTTTCCTTATTATAATTCATTAATCTAGCCACCAAAATACTCTGCTGGAGATAGTAAGAGGGATAAATGCCCACATTATCTAGCCAGTAGACCAAAGCTAGGGATTTTCCTTCTTGAAAGGCAGGCATTTTATTTTGAATGCTATGTGATAACGGATGGTGCAAAGACTGAATTCCTATTTTTACTTATGTGCCAAATTCCCAGATTCACATGGTTGAAGCCATTTATCTGTCTTCTCCTTTCCCAGAAGCACCAGAAGTAAGGCAATAATGATTATTCCCTGTTTCCGAATTGCATTTGATGACTAAAATTAATATTGGCTAGGATCTCAGAAAAACTTGAAAAACACCAATAAACAAATGAACACCCTCCTAATCCTCTTTCTTCTGGAGAAAGTAAAAGGCTGCTAAGCAATGCTTATAGAGTAGGAGCTGCATGGAGTCACTTCTTCTCAAGTGCAGAGTGGCCAGGCAGCATTGTGCAGCTCTGCTCCCCTGGGACATTTCCCTTCCTGGCCCTATTGTCTGGGACCGGATTTGAACTACCACTGTGGACATGGAAGACTTGAATTTTACTTTTTCTTTTCTTTTTTTTTTTTTTTTTTTTTGGTAACACTAACCCTGAGGTCAATTTAAGCATGCTTAAGCCAAAGGGTGAGGACAACATAGTAGGACACAAAGTACATGGGCTGGTCCTCACTCCACCTGGCTCCAGGGCCAGAAGACGTACTTGCCCTTTGCTTGGAACGGTCAGTCATAACTCCTGCTGCAGCGCTGGCCTTGCGGCAGGCCCACCCTTCCCCAGCCTTCAAAAACAAAACGGTTTTTAGAAGCAGAAAGTACAGTGGAAATCCATGGTTCTGAAGGAAGCTGAAGATGCTGTTGAGCCATGGAAGGCATGGAGCCATGGGCATGCTACGAGTTAAGAAAAGAGGTCTTCTGTCCACTGAATACAAAGGGTGAACATTAGGCAGGGACCTACCTACCTCCAAGGGCCGCAACAGCCTGAAATCCTCCAGCCTTCTGTGCTGGGTTTCCTACAGCTGGCGTTGTGCAAGTCCTTACCTCAGTTCCCAGATCTGCTCTGCAAGGCTGGTATTGGCACTTGCCTTTCACTAGGGATGCATAAGGATCAAGCAGCATTTAAGCCACTCACATGTGATACCCTCTCATCTCACCACTGCTGCCATATGCCCATACCCAAGAAGCCACACATTTCCATACAGCCCTACAAGCACACACAGGGAAAACAATGGCCAGTTTGGGAGCATCAGGGGACAGAGGTCTGGGAGATTTCCTCTCCTTTAGGCAGAAAACACAGCACAGAGGAACTCCCAGTAGCAGCTAAGCCCCATGATGGGAGGGAAGGGCAGGGTGGTGGTGCCTGCATGTTGACTGTTGCAACAGATTAGTGCCTAACCCTTAGCATCTGAATCTCAAAGCAAATGCGATTTAATTGTGCATGGTTTTATCAGAGCATTAAAAAGTCTTTTCCCTATTCATAGCAAAGGCATAACTCCAACTTTACCTGGTTACTGCGAGGATGAGAACTATCTGAAAGATCAGAGGATGCTTGGCCTGCTGAGAGCAGAGAAGTCCCAACAATAGTGACATTCTTTTTTTTTCTCTGCACAATTCTCCTCCCTACCTGTGTTTGAGGGTGATCCTCTCCAGGACTGCTTTGACAGCTGATTGAGCTGTCTTTCCAGTGTAGCCCATGTTTCTTGCTGGCCAGTAAGGGGAAACCTGCCAAAGATACTTACTTTACCATCACATTTGTATTGATTTTGTCTAAATAAAGATTGCAATTAAAGAATGAGAAGAATAGAAGACTAAAGTCATCTGGATACAGTTGTAGCTGAAGAGCTGACCTACGGTAATGAAGTTTACAGCCTCGCCCACATGTGTGCACAAGCTGTGCCAAACGCATGTTGACATTTTTGATGGTGGACCTGAGCTGCTTCCACTTTTTGGCTTCATGTCATGAGTCAGCTTTTGAGTTCCAGGAAACTTTATGGAAAAACAGTCCTCTTTAGAGGGCTTTCAGGTGTTAAAGGCAGAAGTAGTCAAAACAACAGTAGCTTTTGAAGCTTTGGGTAGTTCCAAGAAATGAAGAAATTAGATGACTTCCAAGAGGGCTGTTCAGAGTGGGGAAGAAATGAGAAATGCAACCACCTGCAAGGAGTAAGGACAGAAAAAATCCTGTGACCTCCCAGGCCAGGCCAATGGCAGCAGGCTGGGCATTTCTAAGATCAGGCAAGGTAGCTAACTGCAAAAAGCCTTAAACCAAAATTAGCATGGGCACACTCAGACCTGCTAGAAGAAAAAGTAGGGAGGTAACTTGCACTTGAAGCAAGTCAGAAGAGCTCTCTCATATTTGTGCCTGTGGGAGTTTTAGATAATAAATAATCTTTGTACAGAAGAAAAGAATCTCTGAGCCAAGATATTATCATGTCAAACTATTATACTACAACTATATTTATAGCTCAATTATTAACTTTCAAACTCAGTTATTAGTTCTGAAAACCACAAAGGTTCCCAAAACAAACTTGAGCTCTTCTACATAGGAGTTAAAAGCTGTGTAAGGACAAAAGCAACACACCAGAGAAACAAGATAGTTCTTGCACATGGACTTTAGAAAAGACAAGACAGAGAGAAGCCAGTTTTCCTCTGTCTCACCTATTTGATCCCAGTCTTGATGCAATTTGTTACATTCTGTCAAGAACAGAGGGAAATGAAGCACTGGAGTTTGTTAAGGAACTCCTGTCGGGACTAGCAACCAGAGGCTGACCTTTATATTCTGTAAAGTGAATTGAGCCATGGGAAAAGATGAGAATCCAGAATTAGGATTAGAAAAATCCCACTGTCACCTGCATAAGTGAGCCAGGAGTCCACTGGTCCACTAAAGCTCAAGTCCCTGAGTGTCCTCGCTTGTGTAAATGTCGTGGCTCACCAACACCAACGGGAAAGGCAGCTGCTGGTACAGTGATAGCCATATCACTGAGGGCATAAAGCCCACAGCCCAGGGTCTGCAGGGCAACAACACGTGTCTGTGAGAACAGCTGATTCCCACTACAGCTCTTGTGGGCATGCATTATCTTACAAGGACAAGGCCTGCACATGTCAGAACATAGCTTTGTGCAAAGCTGCAGCTTGACACCTTCCACAGAGGCAGCTTCCCCCTTCAAAACAGGATTTAAAACCCAGTTCCCTAGGGCAATATCATGATTTGCTTGGCCCAAAAGCTACTCCAACTGACCAAGATAAATTAAGAGTGTGACGTTCCCCACGGCTGTGCGACAGGGATTAAAGATTTTGAAAGGTAATATCCTGCTCTAAGCCTTTCAGCCAATAAAACCATGACAATGATTTCCTTTCCTTGGCTGTCTACCTCATGCTGTTTATGAAACATATGTGTTTTGGGAAATAAGTCTGAGAAGGAGACAGACTTTTCTTTCATGTGACTAATGATCACATGAATTCTTGTAACCAAACATTACATGGATTAAATATAGAATCGTAGATTTACAGCATTCCCCTAGGGAGCAAAAAGTGCCTTTATTCTGTTCCCAGTATATCCTGAACGTGCTTTACACCTTCGCTTAACAGCATACTTGAACTTCGGACAAACGAATACAGTGCATCACTTCCCTCCCCTCTCAAAGGCTTTTAGCTCCCTCTAGAGCCCTTCAGAGGCACATGGAAGATTTTAATAAAATGGTGGGAAAACTAATTGGCAAACAATTAAGTAATGCACTCGCTGAGAAAAAGCTGAAAATTACTCAAAATTGAAGAGTGACCTCGGTCTTCACTCCTTTCCAGAGGCTTGTTTTATTCCAGGTTCGAGAAGGTATAAGCATAATTTTTGTTTGACCTTCTAAGGACTGAGATCAGTTAAGGCAAGATTTTAAATCCAAACCTTTGGTGAAACCAACATCTGATTATGAGCCAACTCCCAAATGCTGTACAGTGTTCAGAGACAGCTCTGAGGCTGACACAGGTGCCAGGAGACTTTGAGGGCACCCTACTCTGCCTCTTCATCCTGGGCATAGATGAGCCTCCCTCAAGGTTAGACATCCCACGTGGCTGCTCCAGAGACTCATCTTAGAGCACAGCAAGTTCTCACTTCTCACTTGTGTGTTGAATCCCACAGCCCTGGAACACAGCCCTCTTAGGGCCTATCTGTTGAGATGCTGGTAAGCTCACACAGCTCCCATACTGGTAGCACAAGTTCTGGCAGTCCTTAATGGGCACTGGGCAGGCCAGGGTGCACCTACAGAGGGGCTGGGACAAGGCAGGGGGGCAACCCTATTATGAGCAACAGAGGTGTGATCTAAAATGGGTGACTTGGTTTTTGGACCACAGCACAGGAGAAAGATTTGCTGGCTGCAAGGGGACACTCTTTTGGACGTGAACTGAGTGGAGACACAATCACTACAGAAATCACTGCATTCCTGTGCCATTTGGGTCACCCAAATAAACTGAAAGTGCTAGAAGACAAGAACCAGTAACACTCTTCTTGGGGTGGCTGTTAGCACTCTCTTCCTTTCAGTAACTCAGAAACATCACTTGTGTTTTTCCAACTAAAAAGAGGTGATAGAGTGCTTGTAGATGGGTGTAAGTAGGCACCTCCAGGAGCATTTCTAACAAGTGATAATCAAAATGTTAGATCTGCACCTAATGAAATGCAACAGTCAGTGCAAGTAGGGCTGGAGAGAGAATGCATGGCTCTGGGATAGGGATACATTTTCTTAGCTGCAGAATTAAAGCAGACAGGACTTGCTGGTGGGTGTAATAACATAAGGAACAGTCACACAGGGAATTTTTATCTCCTGAGGACAAGAAAATGGAAAATATTTGTTGCATTTTAGAGCTGTTTTCTCATCTAACTCAAAACCAGAAAACTTTTAAAGGAAAGCAGGAGAAACAGACATCAAAGAGACAAGAGAATAGAAGACAGCACAAACAGAAAACAAAATTCCTTCTTGGGCTTTACTCACTTGTTTGGAGTTTTCTCCTCAAATTCTGATACTTATTGTATGCAGTGGAGTGAAAACTGTTTGCTCTCTGTAGTGCTGAACAGAAACAGAAAACATACATAGTCAGGTAACGCAGTAAAAGCCAGAGAGTGAAAAGAGAGAGGGGAGAAAAACCAACTCAGACGCAGTGAGGGGTGGTTTTCTAAGCAATGAGAAAACTTGAGCGGGTTGCGGGTCCTGCTGCGCGGCGGGGCCGGGAGAGGGCAGCACTGAGTAGCGAGAGACGCTCCGAAGAACAGAGCTGCAGAAATCCTCCTTCAGCCGCAGCCCAGCGCTGGCTCTTGCCCCGCCGAATCCCGCAGGAGGAGAACGGCAGGCAGACAGATGAGCGAGGGGACAGAGTCTTCAGGGTGCTGTAGCGCAGCCGCGGGAGGATGCAGAGCTGAAAGGCTGCTCACGTACACCTAGATAAACCTGTCTGGCGTGGTGGGGAGGAAGGTGATAGTGGGGATGAAGGTGACCTTAGCAGCTAGAGGTGGAGGAGAGCATGAAACTGTGAAAGAAAAAGGATAAAATCCTTTAGTGACTGCATAGGGACACACACTGCTGGGCATACGTCAGGGTTTGCTGTCCTTATTTTGCTCTAAATGAGGGCTTAATTATTCAAGAGTACATTTAACTTGCTGTCTGTTTGGATTAAAAATGTATGTATGGAGGGGGGTGGTGGAAAAGGGGGAGAAGTTAACGACAATGGCCTTTTATTTTTTGCTTTTTT